>CM026303.1:2106153-2162635 GCA_014851415.1 Cnaphalocrocis medinalis
ATGGCATCAATCTTTTTATCGTAGTCTGTAGGAGTAAATAAATAATTCAAACATCTATACAACCAGATCCCATATATGGTTTCCATAGTACAAGGGAAAACCTTAGTTTGGGACCAGGACAATGGTAATTGATTACTAGTGGCCCGCCCTCACTTCGCTTCGGGACCGGAATTCCGAAATGAAATAGATGGCGCTGTGGATAATTAATTACATCGCGCAAACGTTTCGTGTTTTCGGTTTACCTATAAGCCTCGTCGTTGTCTATAGAAGTTATCTCTTTAGAATAGTATAGATTTTTACTCACACATTAACCTGACTCCGTACTAAGTAGCTTAAGCACTTGTAGTTCAGATATCAGACATCAGACAGCACACTATGAAAAGTACATACGACCCGTTTGGTTCAGTGGTAGTGAATGCTGCGTCTGGGCCAAGGGTTGCGGGTTCGATCCCCGCACAGTACAAACATTTGTGTTTTTTTTTTTTTTTTTATGCTGAAATAGGCAGACGAGCATGCGGCCCATCTGATGGTAAATGGTAACCGCCGCTCATAGACACACAATGCCGAGGCACAGTCATGCCGCTGCCTACCGTGAACAACATGACGTACCGTATACCGTGTGTGCATGACATGTCTGTTTATTGGTCTGGGTGTTTTCTATGTATATAAGTATGTATTTACAAAAGAAGATATTATATGTATATATTTGTAATCCCACTGTTGGTTCTGATATTTGTAACACAGGTACTTGAGCTACCTATCTCAGAGTCAGATCAATGTATGTGATGTAGTGGTGATGTCCACCACCGATCTGCTGTTCCGCTGCACGCACGCATAGATTAAGCCACTATTTAAGAGGGTGAGAACACTAGCCACCGCCCACTTCTGCAGGACGTGACCCCACTGATCCGTGGTCTGGTTCCCCCACGCGACAGATTTTGCGTTAAGGTCCCCGGCGAGAATTACTGAGCGTGGTGTACTGAGCGGCCCGAAACCACGCCCAGAACACTCAAGAATACCTCACCGGGAAACTGACTGGCTGGGGAGAAGTACCCTCCACCACGGCCAGGTCGTCCCATGAGACAGCCACATACCCTGAATTTTAAATCAGCCTTCAGCAATTATTCCAGCACTGCGCATACATACATTCGTTATCACGGTTCGCGACAGACTTCTGTAAAACAAAAATGGTTTGATCCGTCGTGGCTTAATAGTACCATAATAGTCCAATGTCTGAATGGACATAGATATCACAATTTTGAGGTTTGATAAGTGTTTCAAATAACTCAGCTTAAATGTGGGGTATGTTTGACCGACACTTAATCAATTTCAAGAATGCGGATAAATTTCTGAAACGACATGCTAGTAAAATTTTGATAAGGACGATAATGATTTAAACGACATGGTATGATGAAAGTGGATAAAAAACAAAAAGGTTGAAACGCCTTGTCACATGTTTTTTGAATAAAGCATAATGTTTTAAGCGACAGCTTACTAAGCTGTCGCTTAAAACATTATGCTTTATTCAAAAAACTAAGCCTTAGATGAATTTTGGCAGAATTCAAAATGATTTGGTCTGTGATGGGTGGCAGAAGTGATAGACGTCAAAACGCCAGCTCGTATTTTAAATTTTGATTATTTTTGTGAAAAATACTGTTTTGTGTTTAAAAACTTACTTAATCGACGTATGATATCGACAAAAGTGACCAATAATTGAGGCAAAGCTCCACGAACCATCTTTACTGGATTTTTATATTGTGACCGGTGACCAGCTGTCAAAGTGTCGTTTCCTACAACAAATTCGAACCAACGGATTTAAGGGGAGAGTATTGTTTCTTTGATTTTATGTTATAACGTATTTAAATCTATTTAAAGTACATATAATATAATATATAGTAGATAGAAGCATTGATTTGGAGGTTACTTTGTTGTTGACACTAAGTACAAGTACAACAATAGGTACCTTTGCACTGCCATTTTATCTCATAAAGTACCTTGCAATTCAACATAAAATCAACACCTCACATAACACTATTGGAATAAGACTGATCTAATTAAAAGATTTGTCAAATTCCACAACATAAGCCTGGTTTTGTGTCTCCCTTTGCCTTGTAATTAAGCAAAGTGGATGATGATAACCTCAGGCCACAACACTAACAACAACACTTACCATCTTTTGTGTTTTGCATAAGGTATAGGTATTATTCTGTGAGATAATTTGATCAGATAGTGAAGATAATATTTGACTCCATCTCTCAACATAAGTGACTTACTATCTTTGTTTCTTGTAATAAAAAAAAAAATAATAATTAAATTATACAATAAATCTATCCTATTAATATTACATACGTCCCTCTTTACCTATATTGTGCTATAGCATAATAGACTTATAATATCGGTTCAAACATTTTGTTGTACACTATTTTTAACTGTTTCCAGATATGATGGGTAAAGGAGCATATCCTACGAAGATGACTCGCAAGGCCACAACCCAAGAACTAGAAAGGGAGTGGAGGACTTGAACTCATTAAGTAACGGGATGAAAACGAAGAATGAGTCCTTGAAATAATAAATAATAACACCCAATTGAACGTGTGAACTGACCGAACTACATGCTCAGCTCACGGATGTACTTGTTGAACGGCAACAACTACTTGATACAGTCAGCAGTTTCGACCAATGTAGTGAAACCTACGAAAGGGCTCTGCAGCGCATCCAGGAAACTCGAGTAGAACTACGGGACTCTAACAGGATCATCCAACAATATGAGGAAGACCAAAGGTGTCAAGAGACCTTACACACCCACAGTCTATATGAGGAGTTGATGGGGTCACCAGGTGCTGTACAGGAGGTTGCCCAGGCTCGCAGTTCAAGTTTGGGAAATAATAGGGTGAAATAAATAGTAAAACTAATTGAAAAAATATGTTAAAATCAACAAATACATAAAGAAAAACTGAAAAATTAATTAGAAGACAAAAATGCCAGCAAAAAATCTACAATTAAGGAAACCAGCGTGTAGATTTAATTGATAGCCTAGAAGTGTACAGTAAAAAGTTAGATGAGAGTAGATATAGGTATGAAATTGACACACAGGAGCTACAGACCGAAATATCTCGGCTACTCAGGTCATTAGAATGTATGACCGGCAAATACAACTCTGCTCAGGCTCAGATAAGCGAGCACCATCCTTGCTACTAGCAGGTTTATAGACCAGTGTGGCTGTCACCAGGCTGTGTGCCACACTGACCAGCCACCCACACCAGATAACGAGCTGCAGCTTCTGGAAGATACCATCAATGTATCTATTATGTCCAAATTAAACACAGATTTTAGTAAATCTCGTATATTGAGCTAGGGAGCACAAACATGTCTGAATCATGACAAATAATAATTATCTACCCTCACTTAACTAACATTATTCTGACAACAAGATTAGCAAGTAATTTACTACCCTCATATACAACATACCTTTCCCCCAAGTATGGTGACATATTCAAATTGGGTAAACAAAACTAAAAACATTCTTCTACTATACATGAACATAAATCCAGTACACTAATAATTATTATAATAACTTAAATCCTATTCTTCTATAACAAACTTTCATAAACTCTCACTTAAGTCTAATTAATCAGATACCATAATTATACAATAAAATTACAATCCTCAGGTCGCTCATAAGGTAACTTATTATGTACATTTAATTTATTCTTAACCTTACCCCCAGAGTATCCAGGTTCTGGATCTACAGGTATTCCCAACATTTCAGCCCACTGGGCCGGACTCGGTATCTGTACGATCTCTTCACCCTCCTGATTAGGCTCTATATCTGTCATTCCATCATCTCTTTCATCATCAATCATATTTCCGTCTTCATTCACTCTATCATCACTTTCATTTAGTCTTGCACTCTTCAGCTGTATCAGTTGATCGATGTGTCTACTGACGACTGTACCATCATCCGTAGACACACTATAACTAGAAGGACCTTCCTTATTTACCACCCTTCCTGGCAACCATCGAGGTCCACTACTAAAATTTCTATACATAACCGCTTTTCCCACATCCGTCTTTCTATGTCTTCTCTCACTATTCCTTATGATTTGTTGCTCTTTCTTCTGACACTGACGGTTATCAGGGTGAATAGTGTCCAGTAAGGTTCGCAATCGCCTATTCATTAAAAGCTCCGCAGGACTCTTATTCGTTGCTGTACAGGGAGTCGTGCGAAGACCCAACAACATGTTTGGGATTCTTATATCCCAAGACATATCATCCATCTTACGTAATTTATCCTTTACTGTCTGGACCATCCTTTCGGCCAAACCGTTGGTCGATGGATGGTGCGGCGCTGTCGTGACGTGTCTGATCTTATTAGCATCCAGGAACTGTTTCATTTCAGATGAAACAAATGGTGTTCCATTGTCTGACACGATAGTTTCACACAGCCCATGTGTTGCAAATATTGCTCTCAGATGGCGGATTACGATTGCAGAGGTCATATTATTAACCATAAAAACTTCCGGCCATCTAGAGTGAGCATCAACAATAATTAGGAAATTTTTTCCTTGAAACGGACCCGCGAAGTCGATGTTAATTCGCGACCATGGTTTAGTCGGCGTGATCCATTCATATGTTGTTTTGGGAGGCATATGTCGATTAACCAGACACTTGTTACAACTCTGGATCATCTCTTCAATGTCATTATTTAATTGTGGCCACCAAACGTAGCTTCTTGCTAGAGCTTTAGTGTGCACGACGCCGCTGTGGGTCTTGTGTAACGCGCCCAGCACAGCCTCGCGGAGCGCCGGCGGCACCACCACGCGACATCCCAGAAGAACACATTCTTCGTGGAGCGATAGCTCGTTGCGGTGCAGCCAGTATGGTCGTAGCTGTTCGTCCGCTACTCTGCTTGGCCAGCCACTTAGTATATAGTGAACCACTCGCGATAACACTCTGTCGCGTTTCGTAGCCGATACTATTTCTTCCACGTCTATTGGAAAATCATTAGGTGTCTCGGCCATAAGCAAAATGTCATATAACTGTACCTCAGGTTGCTCCGGGACTAGTTGCGGTAACCTGCTCAAACCATCAGCATGACCGATTTGCTCACCTGGCTTATAAATGATATTATAATTATGGGAAGTCAGTACTAATGCTATTCTTGTCAGACGCGGTGATAAAACATTAGGTATAGGCCGTTTTGGATCGAAAATACCGAGCAACGGCTTGTGATCCGTGACAATCGTAAAGGAGTTTCCCATCAAGTAATTATGGAACTTGTTTAGTCCAAACATGATAGCCGCAGCTTCCTTGTCCAGCTGCGAGTACCGGCGCTCGTGCCTGTGCAGCGTCCTGGAGCCCATGGCCACGGGCCGCTCCCGGCCGTCGGCCATGACGTGCGCCAGCACCGCGCCGACGCCGTACTCGGAGCTGTCGCAAGTCAACACCAAGGGCTTGCTTAGGTCGAAATGAACCAGTGTTAACTCACATGACAGTAAACGTTTTGCCGTCTCAAAGCTGATCTTCTCCTTCTCTGTCCATTGCCAGTCTTTCGATTTGTCGAGTAATCTGTGAAGAGGTTCCAGTACTGTAGCTTTGTGGGGTATAAATCTTTCGTAAAAATTATATAACCCCAAAAATGCCTGCAACTGTTGGACATTTCTAGGCTCCGGCGCATTCAGTATAGATTCCACCTTACTTGGTGCAGGGTGAATACCCTCTGAGTCTATCACGAAACCTAAAAATTCCACTCTCTCTTGAGCGAATTTACATTTATTCCGATTGAGGCGCAACCCAGCTTTTTCAATGCGATCTAGCACTGTGTTCAGGCGCTGCGTCATCTCGGCCATGGTGCGCCCGCTGACGATGACGTCATCGATCAGCACGGCCACGCCGGGCACGCCCGCCAGCAGCGCCGTCATCAGCCGCTGGAATATGCCCGGACACGCCTTCACACCGAATGCTAATCTGTGTACTGTAAAAAGGCCTTGACACGTGTTTAGGGTTAAAAGTCGCGCCGTGTCCTCATTTACCAATACCTGCGTATAAGCACGGTCAAGATCAAGAGTCGTGTAATACCGCCCCCCTGAGATAGCAGCAAACACCTCACTAGCAGTTGGCATGGGATAGGTATCCGACTCCGTAGCCTGATTGACCGTGCTGCGGTAGTCTCCGCATAAACGGATGTCCCCATTCTTTTTAATTATAGGGACAACAGGTGTTGCCCATTCCGAAAAAGATGTAGGACGAAGTACGCCCTCACCTACCAAGCGATCTATTTCTTTAACGACCCTATCTTTAATTGCGTAAGGCACCGGCCTAGCCTTAAGAAACCTCGGCGTAGCGCCCTCCTTCAAAGGGATCGCTACAGGGTGTCCCCGGTAGGTACCGAGTCCGTCCCTAAAAACCCCACTATGCTTAGCCAGTATCGAGTTAACTGTGGACATGTCAATTTCGGAAACTGAGTTTATTTTAACTGAAATATTAAGGGCCTCAAACCAGTTCCGGCCGACTAAATTAGGCCCGGAACCTTCTGCTACAACAACGTCGAGATCGCACTTAATGTCTTTAAATTGAACTTGCACCGTCGCTTGCCCCAGCACTACCACTTGCGAGTCATTCCACGTGCAGAGCCGGTTGGGCAGGGGCTGCAGGGGCGCGCGCGAGCGCAACCGCGACCACGTGTGCTGATTTACCAGGGAGAAAGCGGCTCCGGAGTCTACTTCCATTGAAATTGGCACACCTTCCAATATCACCATTAACTCGAACGCTGGGACGCGCGTCCGCGAGCTGCCTACTTTGTAAATGCCATTCAACATAGGATCACTGTCGTCATCAGCGTAATAAATTTTCCTAGGTGTGTCTTTTTTCTTCGCCGAACATATCTTTTCGATGTGCCCCCGCTTCTTACAAAAATGACACACCGCGTTTACAAAACGACATTCGCCCCCGTGACGGTCTCCGCAACGATAGCATAGACGAAAATTGCTTTTCGATTTCACAGCGTTCACTTCCATAGGCTCCGGCGCCTGCGGTGTTGTCATCGCAGCGGCGCCCGGTGTTGTCGCGCAGTACGCGCCCGGGGCGATGCCTTGCATCATGCAAGCGTCCTTCCCCGCGCTCTCGGATGATAACATGGCGTCCACAACGTCCTTGTATGTCAAACTGTCCCTTTTGAGCAGCTCGTACTGCAACTTGCTGTCCTTCATGCCACACACTAGTCTGTCTCGAAGCATCCGGTCCAGGTCCGTGAAATTACACCCGGCACTAATTTTTCTTAATTGCGCGATGTACTCCGACGCCGGTTCGTCCTGTCGTTGGTCACGTTTGTAGAATTTATACGACACAGAAATTTCGTTAGGTTTAGGACTAAAATGTTTAGTAAGTGTCACCACAATCTCACTGAAAGTCACCTCACTCGATTTTTTGGGTGTAATTAATGCAAGAAGGGTCTCAAACACTTCTGTCCCACAAATAGTGTAAAAGTTAGCCCTTTTAACTGCATCGTCAACAATGTTGTTGGCCTCAAAACAGTAACTTAGCCGATCAATGTAACTATCCCAATTGTCACTTTTCACATTAAATTCATGAAATTTCACAGATTTCCGATCCATTGTTCCGATTTATCAAACGTCGCCACTATTATGTCCAAATTAAACACAGATTTTAGTAAATCTCGTATATTGAGCTAGGGAGCACAAACATGTCTGAATCATGACAAATAATAATTATCTACCCTCACTTAACTAACATTATTCTGACAACAAGATTAGCAAGTAATTTACTACCCTCATATACAACAGTATCTAATATTATATCCCCATTGCCATCAATATCAAAAGAAACAAGTGATGTAATAATATTTTCAGATAGGATTGGAGTTGGTTATGGGCCTCTATTAAATAATAAATGTAAATGTAATGTGACGAATTATTGCATGCCAGATGCTTCTTTAGAGCAAATAATAGATAAGGCCAAAAAATTTAACTTAGGAAAGGAGAAGATAATCATATTAATGATAGGGAATGCCTTAAATACTAATAAAAGGCAAATAATTCAGGGGTTCGAAACCCTTTCAGATCTAGATGTGAAAAAAGTAATTTTGTGTGCCTTCCCCTTTTCTAGGTGCTACACACCTAGCCAAAATAACAGTATTCATCTGTTGAATACTTTATTATACAATTTGACCTATAGTCATAGCGACAGGTTTGTGTTTTTTGACACAAATAAGTTTATTGATAATAAGTTTATGTTGACTGGCAAAACTTTTTATTTGCCTAATAAAATTAAAAATGAATTAGCTACTCTGTTAGCATTTAACATTAATGTAATGTTTAATCAGACGGAAGTAATTCCAAACAATTTAAATTACAATATGAGACAATAGAGGAATCCTCTTGCAAACCTGTGACAAAAGGAAACCCTAATCACCTGAGACTTATTCATCAGAATATACAGGGTTTGTCCTGCAAAGAATTAGAATTAGAATTATTTTTAAATGAAATGAATGTCCATATATTATGTATTACAGAACACTGGCTAAGACAGCATGAATTAATTATCAATATAGATAACTATAGCGTCGGTAGTTCGTTCACGAGAAAGTCTGCGATCAGAGGCGGATCAATTATTTTATTAAATAAAGATATTACATTTAAAGAACGTAAAGATATTGTCTCACTTTCACTTGATCGAACTATTGAGCTAGCGTGCACGGAGCTGGAGCGACATGTCATTGTCTGTGTGTACAGGCCCCCATCTGGGAATTTTACTTTGTTTGAATCCATCATGGAAGAAGTTTTGAGAAAAATATGTTCATCTAATAAAAAAGTAGTTGTATGTGGAGATTTCAATATCAACATTTTAGATAAGTCACAAAACTCTCTTAGGTTTCTGAATCTTTTTAAATCCTTTAATTTACATCACCTTTTTAACGAACCGACTCGAGTTACACCCACCTCAGCTACTTGTTTGGATAACATATTTTGTAACTGTGATGTAATAGACAAGTCTATTACAAATTTTATAAATTCAGACCATAGTGGGCAAATGGTTAGGTTTGAGCACCGCCATACCCCTTCTTCACATATCTTTGTATGTAGACCAATCACTGAAAACCGTATAAATAAATTTAAACATACTATCTCACACAAGCTGACTACATTATCCTATAATGAAGGAAATGTAAACCATCATTATGATAAATTATTTAATGTCGTTGCAAATGAATTTAATGGTATCTTTACCAAAAGAACCATTAAAACGAGTAGCTCTAAAACCAAATTCAGTGACTGGGCTACTAAAGGTATTTATAAAAGTAGAAAGAGGTTATTTGAATTATATGATATTAAAGCTAACTCTAATGAGCCAACGACAGTAGAATACGTTAAAAATTATTCAAAGCTATTTAAGAAAGTATGCGCGGTGGCCAAATCAAATTATTTTAAAGATAAGATAATGAAAGCTTCTAATAAAAGTAGAGTTACATGGAAAATCATAAATAAAGAGACTTGTAAAAACAAAACACAACACAGCAAGCTCTCTCTTAAAATTGATGGTAAATCTATTGATACAGACTCGGAAGTAGCAAACACATTCGAGTCTTTCTTTTCAAATATTCCAGTCATTACCACTAAAAAATTAGATTCTAGTACGCATCTCGCTGCTTCTCTCATCAAGTCGCATGTAGATGAGTGCACCTCGTCTTTTAGATTCACTCATGTCAATTCAGAGATTATTATTAAAACATTCAAAGATTTAAATATGAAAAGACGGAGGACTCATGGGGAATTTCGATTGATATATTAAAAATATTATACACTCTATCGCTCCACACTTAGCAATAATATTTAACAAATGTGTTGATGAGGGTCAATTTCCAAATAAAATGAAAATCAGTAAAATCATACCTTTATTCAAATCTGGAGAAAAGAGTGATCCTTCAAACTTCAGGCCAATATCCATATTGTTCTTTAAACTTTCGCGTTGCATTATAACTATTATTATTATAGACGGGAATTAACGCGACGTAATATTTTAAGCACATAATTATGTACTTACTGCTTGACGTTTCGGCTGCGTTACAACAGCCGTGGTCACAAGCGAACTGGCGAGAGACTTTTCAGAGAACAGTTTTACCTCCAGATCGACGGAGTTGCAATGGGTAGCCCTCTGGCACCGGTCATTGCAAATATCTGGATGGAACATTTTGAAAACACAGCATTAGCCACTGGACCTCAAACTGTGAAACTCTGGAAAAGGTATGTGGACGACATTTTTTGTATTATTAATGGTGGCCAGCAGGAAGTCGAACAATATTTGGTACACCTGAATTCGATCCACCCGAAGATAAAGTTTACCTACGAAATGGAAAGGGACCGATCATTGGCATTCCTGGATGTGCAGATTAGAGTAAAGGATGACGGTACATTATCACATGGAGTTTACCGAAAACCCACGCACACGGACCGATACCTACACGCCTCTTCGCATCATCATCCTCGGCATCTGCAAGCAGTTGTATCTTCATTGACCAATAGAGCTCATAACCTCTGCGACCCTGAACATCTTCAGTCTGAGCTTGGTCATGTTCAGGAGGTACTCAAGCAAAACGGATACAATATGCCGCGGATGTTGAAAAGACAGAGGAAAAAGGAAAGATATCCTGAGGTAAACCGCCAGGCAGCATTTTTACCGTACATCAAAGGCATAACGGACAAAATTGGAACAGTACTCAAGAATTTCTCCATTAAGACTGTATATTCTCCGTTATGTCGAATATCTAAACAGCTGCGGTCACCAAAGGATATAATACCGTTCCAGACTCCAGGTGTTTATAAAATCGATTGCAGCTGCGGTAGTTCTTACATCGGACAAACTAAGCGATCAATCGCCGAACGTGTCAAGGAACATATCGCAGCAATTAAAAATCGACAGGCGAATAAATCAGCGGTAGCAGAACATCTCCTGGAAATGGGAGTTAATCATTGGATGGAGCTACATGACCCAAAAATCCTCTCCACTGATCGGCACTATCACACGAGGATGGTACGTGAAGCGATTGAAATCAAGAAATATAAAAATTTCAATCGGGATGACGGATTCAAAATTTCACCTACATGGAATCCAGTGATTAACAAATGCAAACCCCGTACTAGGCCGTTGGAAACGCGAATAAACACCGATACTGTGAGCGTGGTGTGTCGGAGTGGCTTCACTGATATTGCATCCAGTGGTGATTTTATAAGTGAAACTGTGAGGGTATCGGAAGATCCACCGCCGGGCCCCAGCAGACGTCGCCGCGCACCGCCAGTTCGCTTGTGACCACGGCTGTTGTAACGCAGCCGAAACGTCAAGCAGTAAGTACATAATTATGTGCTTAAAAAATTACGTCGCGTTAGTTCCCGTCTATAATAATAATAGCAATATCCATATTGCCAGCACTTAGTAAAATATTCGAAAAAATTATCTTTACTCAGCTCTTATGTCATTTAAATATTAATAAAATACTGCATGGAAAACAGTTTGGATTCACTAAAGGAAAATCCACTACTGATGCAGGAGTGGCGCTTATCAAACATGTTTTTGATGCGTGGGAGAAAAAGCAGGATGCTGTCGGTGTTTTTTGTGATTTATCGAAAGCATTTGATTGTGTTAACCATGAAACTCTACTTATGAAGTTACGGCATTACGGCGTATTGAATAACTCACTTAATCTTATTCAATCATATTTATCAGATAGAATTCAAAAGGTTAATGTCAATGGAACAGACTCTTCAGGCGCACCTCTATTAATGGGAGTGCCCCAGGGCTCAATATTGGGGCCTTTGCTGTTCTTAATATATGTAAACGATCTTCCTTACTATACAAAAGATCTATGTGAGATAGTGTTATTTGCTGACGACACTATCTTGATTTTTAAGGTTGATAGACATAAAGAATCAATTGACGACGTAAATAATACACTCTCACAGGTATTGCACTGGTTTACTACTAATAATTTACTTCTTAACTCAAAGAAAACTAAATGTGTAAAATTCACCATGCCAAATGTAAGGCAGGTCAATACTAGTATTGAGATGAATAACGAATCTATTCAAATTGTTAATTCCACAGTTTTTCTCTGTATGACTATAGATGCAAAATTGCAATGGGGCCCCCATATTGCGGCCTTAGCAGGAAGACTAAGTTCCGCTGCATATGCAGTAAGAAAAATTAGACATCTGACTGATATTGAGACGGCAAGACTGGTTTATTTCAGCTATTTCCACAGTGTGATGTCATATGGTCTATTGTTGTGGGGGTCTGCTGCTGACATACAAGCTATTTTTGTATTACAGAAAAGGGCCGTCCGCTCTATATACAGCCTTAGATCACGTGACTCACTCAGGGAAATTTTCAAAGAAATTAACATTTTAACCGTGGCATCCCAATACATTCTCGATTGCATTATGTATGTACGAAAGAATTTGCACATTTTTCTGAAAAAGTCCGATTGTCATAGTCTTAACACCAGGAATAAACATAGACTTGCCGTCCCAAATCTCCGACTTCATAAAATCGGTAATTCATTTGTTGGCTTAAGCATTAAAATGTTCAATAAGCTACCACAAAATGTCATTAACCTATCAATGGATAAGTTTAAGTCCCATATTAAAACCTGCCTGATGAAGAAGGGCTACTATAATGTACAAGATTATTTGAATGATAAAGATTCCTGGACATGTTAATTTATTAGCTTTCATTGATGTTATTGTGTGCGTTTATCTATAACTTTTATTTAAATCTGACCATTATCTCAATGATAAAGAAAAATAATTGTCATACATAGTAGTCTATTTCCTTGTATTAGTGTAAGTTATTTTGCTCAAATGAAACTCTGTAACTTATTACGTAACGAATTTACATAGCTCTAGTATATAGATACATGTTAAAGTTAGTAAATTGTACTTGATGAAGAATGGCTTACAGCTATCAGTATTTTTTATATAGATAGATAGATAGATAGATATTCTTTATTGCACAGAAATAGAATACATGAGTGAAACAACAGCTATAGACAGTACAATAAGGCGGTCTTATCGCTTGTAGCGATTTCTTCCAGACAGTATTTTTTATATGTGCAAGGATACGTATACATTTTTTTTGTAGAATAAATATATCTTCCGAGTCCGTGCTATTGCCTCACAAGATTATCCCGTATGTGATCCATGCGTAAATATATGCATAGTAAGCGGATAGGGAAGTTTTTAAATCTGAGGTTCTTTTTAATTGCCTTAAACCATAAATGAATTTTGACATTTTTAATTTAATTTTATTAATATGTTGTTTCCAATTTAAATTACAATCTATGTCTAATCCTAGCAGAGTGGTAAAATTAATGCTTTCAATGTAATTCCCGTTATATAAATAATTTATATTTAAGGGTATTTTTGATAGGGTCTAAATATAATTAATTTTGTTTTTGAGAAATTTATTTCTAAATTATGATCGTCCATCCATGTTATTATATTTCTAAAGTTTTCAGTAATTTTATTATTCAACTAGCGGCCGCCCGCGACTTCGTCCGCGTGGAAAAATTTTCCCCGTTTTTTACACATTTACCGCTCTCTCTTTGCTCCTATTGGTCATAGCGTAATGTTATTTAGCCTATAGCCTTCCTCGATAAATGGACTATCCAACAAAAAAAGAATTATTCAAATCGCACCAGTAGTTTCGGAGATTAGCGCGTTCAAACAAACAAACAAACAAACAAACTCTTCTGCTTTATTATATTAGTATAGATTCAGTAATCGATCGACAGGAAGTTACTATTGATACATCATCCGCAAACATAATACAGGGAACATTTACATAATTGGGAAGGTCGTTTATGTAAAGTAAAAAAAGGATACATCCTAGGACACTACCTTGAGGTATTGAATTGTCCATGGCGATCTCGTCTGATGTTCGTAATTCGACTCTTCCCGTTTCCTGGTTGAAAAATTGTATTTCTGTCTGTTGTTTCCGGTTTAACAAGTAAGATCGGAACCAGTCGTGGGCTACGCCTCTTACTCCAACATCGTAAAGTTTTTTTAATAATATTTTTGAATTGGACCTTATCGTAAGCCTTTGACATATCGAGCATCATACCTACTGCGTATTCCCTATTGTCTAGGATGCTCAATACTTCCTGCACGTGTTTGTATACTGCTAAGACGGTGGAACGGTTACGCCTAAAACCATACTGACTCTCAGCAAAAATGTTAAAGTTGTTGCAGAATGAAATTAGCCTATTATACATAGCTTTCTCGAAAACTTTAGATGCTGAAGGCAAAAGAGCAATCGGTCGTAAAATGAAACCTCAACTTCAATCACAATCACCTTTATTATACATAGCGGCCGCCCGCGACTTCGTCCGCGTGGAAAAGTAACTTTTTACCCCCCTTTTAACCCCTTACAACCCCCTTAATATTATTATATTGATACAACTTAAACAAATTATTTCGACCAAATTTGGTACCATAAAAACGGTCATTGTGACTAAACCTTAAAAGATAGACATATGCCGTCGCGGACTTTTTTTTAGATCATGTATAGAGGAATAATTCTTTCATACATATTTTTTGTGTATCTTGAACCGTTTTCGCAGCGCACGCAAAGAAAGCCTTCAAAAATGAATAATTTTCCCCGTTTTTTACACATTTACCGCTCTGTCTTTGCTCCTATTGGTCATAGCGTAATGTTATTTAGCCTATAGCCTTCCTCGATAAATGGACTATCCAACAAAAAAAGAATTATTCAAATCGCACCAGTAGTTTCGGAGATTAGCGCGTTCAAACAAACAAACAAACTCTTCAGCTTTATTATATTAGTAAGTATATTATATTATATTAGTATATTATATTAGTATTAAAGTATTAAGTATTATAGTATTATATTAGTATAGATTCACAATATTTTCTCCACACTGATTTCCTTATAACTATTTCACTTTACAATAATATAGGTTCGGACAGCTGACTGGCATAGATTCGACAAGAGGTCCGAACTCTACCAAGTCACGACAGCGAATGCCCTCCGGTTCGACTATGAGCCTTATAAATACCCTCTCTACCCCACTACTGCCGCTAAGCCGGTAGTGCGCGCTATCAGAGTTGCCACTTTATTTTTCTTTTTTAATACTAAAATACCAAATTTATAACAAAATCATGACATTCGGCCATCTGATACCGTGCTGTCTCCCGACGCACGTAATTACTATCAATAACTAAGACATTACAATATTAAATGAATCTTAATCATGTACTTAATCAAATACGATCCTAAATAACAATTAAATTAATATAATAAGTGAGTTTGACAACTGGACCTGTTTTGAGTCCTAAAATCATGACATTCGGTGATTGTAAAATGACAAATTGAACTAGTCCTAGGCTAAGCAAAGCTTATTTTATGTAATTTTTTTTCCAAATATTTATAGTTATTACTCTTCATCTTATCTTCATCTTTGCGTGTTATTCCAGTTTGCATCCAAAACTGTCGTTTAGGAACCCAGGGTGCGCTTAGACCATAATTCAGGATTTGGAAAGTCTGGTAATTACAATGAAGCGACTGCCGTCTGACCTTCGCAACCATTTAACAGGTGAACCAGACCAACTGAATCATGGTTACACGTTTCAGAAACTATTCGAAACGTGCAGGTTTCCTCACTATAGTTGCCCTCACCGCCGAGCTAATGGTAAAAATACGCACAGAGGTGCATGCCAGGAGTCGAACCCGGACCATGGAAGCACCCGGACCCGGAGCATAGAAGGCGCGTTGTAAACCACTAAGCTACCACCGCTCATAACTTCCTTATGTTGGTAGGACGAATGGCCTGCATTAGTAAGACATTTTTATTTTTTTTACCATGTTGCCACAAATGGATTTCTATGAAAAAAATATATTTTATACAATATTATATTGTGCATTACATACCTTAAAATTGAGGTTGAGGCCCTCTTGTAAATAGTAAAAAATAAATTTTAAAAACAAAAAAATATTTTTTTAGGCCTTTATATATAAGTTACAACCTTGATTATTTTTTTGCAAATGTATCGCTGTTAGTACCATGTATAATCCGAATTTCAAAGAAATCGAACCATTAATTTAGTTTAAAAAAATTAAAAAAGAATTTTTATTTTTTTTTTGTTTTTTATCCAAACCAAGGGGATTCCAGGCTTGAAAATTTGTAAAATGGTATATAATAATAAAACCTATAAACGCTTTTAAGAAAGGTATACATTTCAGCCAGGCCCAGGGGCAGTTTCACTATGGGGCTGCGGCTATACCCTTTGATTCATTAGGGACCGCATTATTGATTACAGCCAGTTTGTTAGCTAAATCATCCCGTAACTAAAATCCAAATAAAGCTTCTGTCGCAGTTTTGTGAGTAGAAGAATTTATCGTATTATTAATACCAAACTGAAGTTTTCCTAGACACCTATCCCATTCACGTTCATTGCCAAAAGCATTCTGTGAAGCTAATGAGTTAAGTATCGTTTGGTTGAATCTCTCCGCCTGTCCATTAGCTCTGGGACAAGCCACAGCATTAAGTATGTGTTTTATCCCATGAGCATCACAGAACGACTTAAATGCTGCGGACGTAAAGCTAGTACCGCGGTCTGAAATTATTCTAGCTGGGACTCCAAAGTCATAAAAGATTTTTTCCAAAACTTTGATGGTGCTCTTTGTCTTAACATCCCTAACAGCCCTTACAAACACATATTTAGTAAAGCCGTCTACTATTGTAAGTATGTAGCAATTGCCGTCTTTGCTCCTAACAAAAGGACCTAGGTGATCTATATGGATTGTATGGAAGGGTATATTTATCTTCTCAATTGGATATAAGTGGCCTGACTTCTGTCTAGACGATGCATCTTTATTGTACGCACATTCTAAACAGGCTGACACATATTTTTTGACAAATTTTCTTAGTTTTGGGAACCAGTAGTCCTGCTGTATTCTCTCTAGAGTTTTTGCAAAGCCAAGATGGCCAATATCGTCGTGATTACCCCGACATATTTGCCATCTAGCACTTCGTGGTACTACTAGACAGAGACGGTCATCAACTTTCCTATATACCGCATGATTTTTAATAACGTAATTTTGCCTTATATCCTTGCACTCTAAATTACCTTCAGGTTTCAAAATATTATGTATTCGAGAAATTTCTGGATCTGCTATTTGTAATGTCAATAACCAATTAGGTTTTTGAGAACAAAGAAAGTTCAGTAGATCCTCAGGTTCGGAGCTATTTAAAGCTTGAGCTCCATTCCTTATTGATATATCTGTTATACCATATACGATGCAATCCACTGCCTTTTTGCCAGCAATATCGCATCTATTTAGTAAACACAGTTTATCAAAAAAGTATTCTCGTAAACTTTCTTCGTGTCCTGATGTACGGTTAAGCATTTCCTCTAAGAGACGCCCATAGTTCTCTTCGCAAGGAAATGCCTTTCGAAGTTTTGTTTGCCACTCGATCCAGGTATAAATCACAGTAGGCAAAGATTCGAGCCATTTCTTTGCTAGCCCTACCAGTTTTTGCAATGAAAAGTGAATTATTTGTTTTTCATTCCATTCATAAATTGCGGCGCATTCATTGACTTTTTTTAGCCAACAGTCAATGGACTGAGTCTTGTTCGTAGGATCAAATTGCGGCAAAACGTTGTTTGAATTATTATTGCCCAGTATTGTGAACGAGCCCTTACTGGATTCATCCCTGCAGTTTGCCAATAATTTCAAAACATCCCTTTTGGAAAAACGATTGGACTTCTTACGAGATTTCCTGGGGACAGGTTCGCTGCTGGATGACGACGAAGAGGAAGAACTCCTCCTACGTTTAGTCCTTTTCTTGGGTTGCTTACGCTTCTTTGGAGGCGTACCAGGCGGCGTACCGCATTCATCATCAGACACCATCCTCGTCTGAAATTAAACAATACATCGACATAACCATTCATATTTACATCAGTGAATAGGTAAACTAATCCTGTCAGGGATTAAAACATTATCCAGTAAGCAAACCTAGCTTACTCTCAAATCCGACATACGTATATAACTCACTCACCCAAGTGGGAAACATACCCACTTACTTAATAAATCCGATGGGAAACATACCCATCCAAAGTACCAGTGAGTTAATATACGTCGCCCCCTACCTTACCTAGTGAGTCAGTGTACTAAGCATGCTCAAATATATATAGAGGTATTTGTAATAAACCTGTTTGTTAATCTCTGAACTATAATACCTTATTCAATGGTCTTACGAAACGGTGATTCCTTACGAGGTGTATACCAATAACCACTATCAGGGAGTAGCCCTGATAGAGTGCCCAAATCATGATGTACATATAAAGTGTAATAAATTATGACAAAGTAGAGACAAATGAAATTATCGGGTATAAAATATTATGATTATTTTCTGGTCACAAAAATTATGTATCACTAAACCAACACTATCAGAGCGTAGCTCTAATGAAGTTATTCTAGTCCGACACACAAATACATTCGGATGCATCCAATTATTGCCTCAGTAATACCTACATAAGGGTAAAGAAAAATCTTCAGGCATAGGTATTAAAATAAAATTTATGAACGGTCAGCAATATTAAACCATTTTTTTTTTGTGTGTATGTGAGCACAATATGACTATCAGTGAGTGACGTTTCGTGCGCCATACTGTGAGGTCACTGTGCGGCTTTTTTGCCAAGTTTCATCCACTTCAGTGTATTGTTTGGTTCTGTGACTGTGTTGAGGGGTTCCTGTGGTGACTGTGAAGCTGTGTGAGTGTGGGTTCCTGTATTCTTACACAGAATACCGAGAATTCTGGACTTGTTTGCTCGCCCGAGATATTTACATTTCTCCTGGAGGGTAAACAATACCCATCGGTTTCTCCGATTGCCTTCCTCTTTTGACTGCAACTAGCGCAATCTAGCGGGCAATAGCATACACGCCATCTAGCGGTGACAGAGTTAACCGTTTATATTAAACCGCACATATATCGGAACCATTGACTGCTTGCTTGCATTGCGTGCTTCTCTGGTGGTGCCATCTAGCGACGAGTAGCTGAAGATTTTCGCCATGGTCAATTGTGGAGCGTGCGGCAAATTCATGACGGCGACAGGTGGCGTTGGGTGCTCTTCGTGCGTGCTCAAGTATCATCGAGCCTGTCTTGCTATCCCCGAGCGCGCACCAATCGGGAAGGAATGGTCCTGCCCGAATTGCAAGAAAAACGTGCGAAAGGGTGACAATAATCATACACCCGTGAAGGGCTTGTATGATGAGCCGATTGCCGCCGCTGGTACTGCGCCGTCATCTTCACCTAAGGAGGGGACGCCCTCAGATGCCCCTGCCGGCCGTGGTGATGGAGAGCTCACTGATCTTCATGGCAGAGATGAGGGAGTTCCGGAAGGAGATGACCCAGCTGTTGGGCGCATTAAGGAGCCGGATGGATACAGTCGAGCGCAGGCTGGATGCGCTGGAGCAGGCTGGGCCGGGCGTAGCGGTCCCTAGTGGGACCGCCGAGCTGGAACAAACCATAGTGGAGCTGAAGCAGGAGCTGAACGACCGCGACCAGGAGGCCCTGCTGTCGGACCTCGAGATCGGGCAGCTGCCCGAGGAGAGCGGGACGTCCGTAGCTCAGTCCGTCACTGTGATGGCCGCGCGGCTGGGCGTGCAGCTAGAGGACCGGGACATTGTCTTACGCCGAGCGCGTGGGCCCTCCGGCCAAGGAGGCGGGCGGGCGGCCGCGGCGCGTGGTGGTGAGGCTGGCTCGGCGCGGGCTGCGCGACGAGCTCCTGCGCGCCGCGCGCGTGCGCCGCACGCTCACCGCCGCGGACGGGGCCCGCGTCTACGTCAACGAGCGCTTGACGCGGTTTAATCGGCAGCTGTTCCACCGGGTGCGCGAGGAGTGCCGCAGGCTGCGCTGGAGATACTCCTGGACGAGGCGGGGTCGCATTTACGTCCGTCAGGCGGATGGTTCTCCAGTGTTCCAGCTGCGGTCAGATGCCGATGTGGAGCGCGTGCTCGGTTCCTCTATTCCCTGACTCGTATACATCCTGGAAATACATAAACATCTTTATTTTTATATTCAACTTCGTGTCTAATTTAATTTATATTTATGTTTTTAATAAGGCTAGTTTACCTGTGCTTGTTTTTAATGTATTTATGTCGTTAAGGGATCATGACGGAGCGTTAGGAACCAAAAATCTCTTCCTAGTAGTGAAAATAATATATTTGGCATATTGCATAAATCTTTCATCACATATACACTCATCTCATACTCATACACAAAATCATACACTACATCACACATACCTATACATAATTTCTACATATCAACTATGCTACACACTAACATACACATTACTATATACAATTTTACAAACTTACATACAAACATTATACCTAGTCTACTCATATTCATATTACTTTATTCTATACCTAAGTATACCTTTCTTTATATTACATGTATATATATTTACACTTCCTCTAAAAAACTTAAAAATTGGGTTGTTCAATGCAGGCTCACTCAGCACGAGACAAGAGGAGTTTGTAGTGGCTATGGAGGAGCTGGGCCCTGACATCATGGCGGTAAATGAAACGTGGCTCAGGCCTGGAGAGGAAGACAGAGCTCCTAAAGTCGCTGGTTACCGTCTAAAGCACTGCCCAAGACCATCCAGTATCCGTGGAGGCAGAGGAGGCGGAGTGGGATTCTACATCCGCAGGGGCGTATACACTCGATTGTGTGAATGGCCGCTGACTGCGGGGATTGAGCAAATGTGGCTCAGAGTTCGCACTTGTGGTAGGGAGGTAGTGTTGGGTACCGCCTATAGACCTCCTTGGCAGGAAGCAGATACCTTCCTCGATGCGATAGGGGACTCCATTGCGTCTTTCGCTAGTTATGATGCACTCATTGTGACAGGGGACTTCAACATAAACCTTATGGATGCCGGCAACGGCAAGACAAGACTTCTCACACAGTTCCTAGGCAGTAATGGCCTCAACCAGGTAGTCTCAGAACCAACTCATTTCACGGAGCACAGCTCTAGCCTCATTGATTTGATTTGTACAGATGCTCGGACGCTTAATGTTAGTGTGAAGCACACTCCGGACTTGGGAGGCCATGCTATGATCACAGCAGAGCTCAAAATTAAAGCTGAGAAACCCATCCCGCAGTGGGTCACCTATAGGCCCATAAAAAACATTGTAACAGAGCAATTCAATAAAGACTTAGATTCTATAGACTGGAGTTATTTTTTGCAAATAGATGACCCTAATGCCCTTGCTGTTGCCCTCTCCGGCTGCATCAACAACTTGTTCGACCTACACGCTCCTACCAAGACCAGGAAATTCCGTCATCCACCTCACCCCTGGATCACAGACACAGTAAAAACTATGATGCGGATCAGGGATGAGTATCATGCAACTTGGAAACGACAGGGCTCCGCAACTGCCAAAGAGAACTACAAAGTTATGAAACGCATTGTAGTCCAGGCCATGGAACGGGAGAAGAGTAGTTACTTTAGCAGACACATAAATAGTCACATAAAGGACACTAAAAAGTTGTGGCAGAATCTTAAGGCTACTGTCATTGCTAAGAGGACCATCGATTTGCCCTTATCATTTAGGGATCCCGACGAAATAAATGCACACTTTTTGAGGGTACCTGGGAATGGTGATGTTCAAATATCACAACTCTCATATTTTGGACACCATCGCTTTGGCTCATCAGTATTCACCCTGCAAACAGTGACAGACGATAAGATACTAAAAATAATAAGAATGCTGAAATCCAATGCTATGGGCATTGACGGAATATCTCTGGATATGGTCTTGCTTTCCCTGCCTCAAATCCTGCCTGCTATCACGCACATTATTAACCGCTCCATACTTAGTGGCATATTCCCAAGCAGCTGGAAGGTAGCAGTAGTCAAGCCTCTCCCAAAAACTAGTGATCCCTCGACCATGAAAGATCTCCGACCAATCAGCTTACTACCATGCCTTTCCAAGGTCTTGGAAAAGGTAGTGTGCGAGCAGGTGACAGATTATGTAGAAGCTAATAACATTCTGCCACAACTACAGTCTGGCTTTCGGAGGGGTCACAGTACAGCATCGGCTTTAGCCGATGTGGTGGACAACCTATTGGTCGGCCAGGATCGCGGGGGGGTCAGTGCACTGCTGTTACTCGACTTTTCTAGGGCATTTGATACAATCAACACCTCCCTCCTGCTTTCCAAGCTAACTTATTATGGGTTTGATGCTGCTGCGGTGAGGTGGTTCCAAAGCTATTTGAGTGACAGGTGGCAGATTGTCGAAATAGCAAATCCGGACGGCTCTAAGTCTCGATCGAAACAGCTGGCTGTAACACGGGGCGTCCCACAAGGCTCGATTCTCGGTCCTCTGCTGTATGCACTGTATGGTGCTGACATAGTAAACTGCATTACAAATTGCCAATTTCACCTCTACGCTGATGATCTGCAGCTTTACTACACATACAAGCAATGTGACAATGCCCTTGCATCAAATAAGATAAATGAAGACCTGGACCGAATTACACAGTGGTGTCAATCTAATTGTCTCTCTCTTAACCCTACAAAATCTAAGCTACTGGTTACAGGCTCTAGAGGGAATCTGGCTAAATATAATGACACTCCGCTCAATATTAGTATCAAAGGCGAGGCAATTGAGCGTGTAGCTTCAGTGAGAAATCTGGGACTGATTATGGACGGCCAACTTAACTTTGAGAGCCATATAGTTGAGTGCGCTAGGAACTGTTTCTATAGGTTAAAAGTACTATATAAGTTACGACCCTATTTAAACGAGAAGGTCAGAATCATGCTGTGTGAGTCACTAGTCCTATCTAAACTTAATTACTGTGATACTGTCTATGGTCCTTGTATTCTGGTTAGAACGGAGAAGCTTATACAGAGGGTGCAGAATGCCTGTGCACGCTTTTGTTTCAGCGTTCCGCCCAGGGCACATGTCACTCCATTCCTTAATGCGAACAACTTGCTCAAGATGAAGGCTCGCAGGCAGCTCCATCTGGCTTCACTGTTATTTGGCGTCATAGCGACGGGTAGGCCACCGTATCTTCACAGTAAGTTGGTCTGGGCTGCAGATCGTAGCAAGTATCCCAAAAGGTCGTGCACTCACGTCTTCGCTGCTCCCAAGCACCACTCAGTAGCGTTCCGTGGGTCTTTTAGGTTTGCGGCCACGAAGATGTGGAATTGCCTGCTGCCGCCTGTGCGTGACCTGGAATCGTTACACGTCTTTAAAATCCACCTCAAAAAAATATTGCTCAATGAACAAAAATGCGGGAACGTACCTCTAGGTTGTTCACGAGGGTCCTCGGGGGCGGCATTCTGGCGGTTCTGAGGCTCACTATCTGAACCTGGGTAGCTGCCGGGGCCAATAGCCGCATTAGACGAGCAGGGAAGTTGCCCCTGGGCGCAGGCGCGATCCAGGGCAGGCATCATCTTCATACAGTTTCTCTCGTGCAACTAGTCTTGTCCTGTGTGTTCTTTCTTACGCTGCATTGAACTAAACTATATATATTGTACAGACAATACCATTTATCTATCTAAGGCTAAATTGTAACCCTAAAATTCACCATATGCTTGTTACGTGGCAATGACATTTGGTGGAAGTGACGTCTAAGCGGATGCGTTCCGCTGTCCGCTGTGGTGACTGTCGCAAGCGGCAGTGGCGCCATCAATATGTATTCCATCTTTCTTGATGCACTTGCAAATGCGTCAACAAGAAGTGTGCAGTGCGTCGGGAAAGTCACGTCATTGTATGTATGTACTTTTAATATATTATTTATGTACTTACTTTATTTATTTATTTAGTATTAATTGCCATATGTACACATATTTTTATTTATTTATAATACACTTACATGTTTTATTTTCATTTTTATATATATATATACATATATTTCACTGTCATGTTCCCTTTTATGTTACCTACTTCATGTTTAAATGTGTTTGTTCCCTCCTTCTACTTTCATTTTGTTTTTATATTCTTTTTCATGATTATTATTTTCTCATGTATGTAGATACTGCACGTTCGTCGCCCAAGGCTCAGCCTGAAAATCAGCGCTGCAGTGGTTACTGGCTGCTGTAGCAAATGCTGAGGCTGCGCCTTGTTGGCCACTGACCACAATGTTTTTGTTATTTTTATTTTTGATGTCTTGTTAGTTCGTCCACTTACCTTTCTGTATACTGCTGTATGTACTGTTTATGGCCAATAAAAGTTATCTTATCTTATCTTATCTTATCTTATCAGGGAGTAGCCCTGACCAAGTGCGTATTTATTCTCACTAGTACACAAAAAACATTATTAATCCATACTTACTAATACTTACTTACTTACTTACTTACTAATATTATAAATGCGAAAGTAACTCTGTCTGTCTGTCTGTCTGTCTGTCTGTCTGTCTGTCTGTCTGTCTGTCTGTCTGTCTGTCTGTCTGTCTGTTACTCTTTCACGCCAAAACTACTGAACGGATTTAAATGAAATTTGGTATACAGATGATCTAGACCCTGAGAAAGAACATAGGCTACTTTTTATTGCAAAAAGGGGGTTGTAAGGGGTTAAAAGGGGGGTAAAAGTTACTTTTCCACGCGGACGAAGTCGCGGGCGGCCGCTAGTTTATTATAAATGCGAAAGTATCTCTGTCTGTTACTCTTTCACGCCAAAATTACTAAAAAAAATTAAATGAAACTTGGCATAGGTACATATGGGCCAGACCCTGAGAACTTACTTTCTATTGCCAAAAGGGGTTGTGAGGGGTTAAAAAGGGGAAGTTAAAAATATTAAATAACCAAGGATACCATTCCACGCGGAAGAAGCCGCGGGCAACAGCTAGTATAAATATATGTTATATACCAGATTCAGTGGGCGAGAAAAAGAAAAAATATATATATATTTAGCAAATATTTTTACTTTTACATACCTGTTAAATTGGGTGTGTCCCGCTTCTGAGGTAAAATGAAACCTCAACTTCAATCACAATCACCTTTATTATACACTTCACAATATTTTCTCCACACTGATTTCCTTATAACTATTTCACTTTACAATAATATAGGTTCGGACAGCTGACTGGCATAGATTCGACAAGAGGTCCGAACTCTACCAAGTCCAGGCCTGTGACACTCTAGTTTCGCTGTGCACCGCAATGCGCTGCTGTGCTATTTCCTATTGGTCGCCGCGTGGTCGCCATTTTTACTGTGCCGCCATATTTTTTTTCAATTTAACGTTGACTGACAATCAAAACTTTTCTCGAATTGTGTCTTGTGTTTACAAATTATTCAGTGAGTTTTTCCGTAAACTTCGTCGCTAAACTAACATTTCCGGCTTGGATCATCGCTTATTGACCGTAGTCGGTTCGATGCACATGGAAACAGACTCGCAACTGGCTACCCCTGCCTATTTTCGACCAACGAAATACTTCATGGATTCCATTGAGCTGTATTGGTAAGTATTAATAGTTTTAAGACATGTTTTGTCTAAATTTCATTCTTTCACAACCATTTATCAAGAAAAAATGTTTGATTTAACATTATTACATGCTGTTTAGGGCTGTGCTGTTGTGGAATCAGTGAATTCCAAAATATTCACAAAACAATGAAGAACAAGTACCGCTTGATACCTATGCTAAACCATAATTAAAATGTTTTCAGGTAGCAACCACTTAAGTGACCACAATTATTACTCTCAATCACCTGAAGAAGTGTATGCAGCAAGTTCGAATATTCGTGAAGGTGAGCATTTCATTATTGTTTAATGGGAGACACTGTAATGTCCTGGTAATTTTAATATCCCTTATTAGGCACAACATCACATAGTTGAAATCATTTATGTACATGGACTTTGTGTAAATACACAAAGGTGTAGGTACAGTAGAATCCGGTTAATTTTACTCCGCTTTTATTGACCCACTGCTTGATATGACGTAATTACAAGGTGAAAATGGTTCGCATAGAAAACTCTTTATTACAAAGTCCTTTATAATGACTCGCTAATAGTGACATTTCGCTTATTATGACTGGTTTATCGTATGTTGTGTCTTTTTATTATACAAAAATATTGTTTTACTAACCAATGTGTAAGGTAACACCTCCGACAAGTTTTGGGAGGGATGAAAAAATACTTATTACATATTTTATATCTCTCTATTGGAAAGAAGAGTTCATAAGTAAATGTGACAAAAATGAGCATTTTCTACTAAATGTTGTCATTTCCCTTTCATGTCATTATAAACGGATTCCACTGTATAATAATTATTAAAAAGTGTGGTGCATGTCTTAGGTTATGATTATAATTTTATTACAATTTGGGTGCTTATTGCAAAGTTGTTTTTTTTTTTATAAAAACATTAGATTGTAGATGCAGGTAATAAAAGGTTAAGAGTAGGTACATCAAACTATAAACTTTCAAAGAAATAATAAATTTATCTTGCTTAATTAATTTTCAATGTAGGTAAATATAATTCTATAATGTAAGCTTACCATATGCAGGCTGCTTCTCACGGGATATTTATTCCATCTCCTATTTTATTCTTACAATTAACTATAGGTATGTATTTTCAGTTGGTGATGACATAAGAGACCACAATTACTCCTTGCCACCTGACAAAGTCATTGAATTAGCACCAGCTGGCAGATAAGTCCATACCAGCCGGTAACTCTTGAAGGTTGGTATTAAATTAGATTGATGAATTTATTTTAGAAATGAATCTTCATAGTTAAAAGTGAATTTGTGACATCCTAATTACGTCCTTTTTACTTACTTTTCAGGAGATCGCGGAACAACCGATGTGGAAATTAATGATCAAATAATGCATCATCTATTCGTAAATGATAAGATGAAGATCGAAAAATAAATGATTTTTTGTATGTAATGTCTTGAATTATTTTACACCTAATATTATCAAGAATACATCAAGAAAGTCATGAATTTTCCAAAATTCATTGTCATGACCTTCTTGACACATTATAAGAAGTAAAGAACTCCATCCACCACCTATCCCACCATAATTATTTTATCGACTGCGAACAACACTAAATCTCGATATCGATACTTAAATCAGTAACTTCACTAGCTCGCTCGCCGCGATGCCAGCGCTTTGCGTTGCACCGTGTAAACTGATGTCAGAAATCGAAGTGTCCTATCTGTCCCCTAGTATAAAGTTATCTGTGACCAAGTCACGACAGCGAATGCCCTCCGGCCCAAAGATATGCTCACGCCCCGGGTGGGGGACGGAGAAACTGGTCTGGATGAGATCCACTTCAGTAATTTCAGTCGCCGTGCATAACGATGCACGGGGCATTGGCGCGGCCTGTAGTAGGCCTTGGTGTCATTCCGGTGGTGCCCTGCTGGCGAGTCCGGACCCCATCGGCATAGTTCCTCCCCGCGAGGAGTGGAACGTCCGGTGAGCGGTCTCGAGCCAGCTGGGCGGTCTTGGAGTCATTGTCCGTCTTAGTCGGTATCCGCCGGGACTAAGTCCCGCGGATACGGTCGTCTGTCGAGGGGGCGTCGATGGTACGGCGCAATCTCACGCAAGTGGGCAAAGGATGACTGCCCCGCGCGGGCAAACATCCTGGCACTCAAACGGCCAACGAAGTCATCGAGACTCTCCATCCGGGTGTCCCGAGTTATCGTCGAATTCCTCACGAAGCGAGGGGCCTTTACTATAGAGCGCAACGCAAGCGATTGCTGTGCGCGCAATCGTTTGCGTTCAGTCTCCGCGACCAGAGCGTACCAGGCCGGGGCGGCGTAGGTAAGCCTGGTGCGAATGTACGTCTTGTAAATTCCCAACTTCGCTCGTAGAGGGATATTGGACGACAAGACGGGACTCAGGAGAGAACGAGCAGCTCGGCATTGCGCCACGGTGTTGCCAACGTGGGCAGACATAGTCAGCCGCCGGTCTATGGTGACCCCAAGGTACTTGACCGTTGGGGACCAGGTGATATTGCTGCCGAGCATGGTGAGAGGGGGCAGGATCCCCCTCCCACCGACGGCTATCGCCTGGGTTTTCGCCACGTTGACCGTCAGCCTCCAATCCTTTAACCACTTGGGGAGGGCGTCGAGCGCGCGCTGCATCTTAACTACAGCGTGCTCCGTCGTGAGGGACGAGGTGATAAAGGCGGCGTCGTCAGCGTAGAGCGCCAGCACGGCACCGCCTGCCACAGGGATGTCGTCCGTGTATCTGCCGTAGCAGATAGGCGAAAGACAAGATCCCTGCGGCACGCCGGCCGCGACCGGACGCACAGTCGATAACGCGCCGTCCACTATCACCTGAAAGCTTCGCTGAGCTAAGAAAGTGGCTATGATCATCACCACTCTCCGTGGTGCAGACGAGGTAGCTAGCTTGTAAACGAGCCCGGGGTGCCAGACTCGATCAAAAGCTTTCTCCATATCAAGCATCACGGCTACAGCACGCTCCTTCTTGTTTAGTGCGGCGGTCAGATGATGCAACACTCGCGCGAGCTGTTGCGTGGTTGAGTGTTCAGCGCGAAAACCAAATTGCTCCTCCCGCGGCACTATGTGGGGCAGGAGAAGAGGGAGGATCAGCCTCTCAAATACCTTTGAAATGGTCGAAAGCAGAGTGATGGGTCGGTAGCTGTCTGGTCTGGGGATGTTTTTCCCCTGTTTCGGCAGCATGATGATCCGACCGAGCTTCCAAGCGGCGGGGAAGTGGCCGG
Organism: Cnaphalocrocis medinalis; assembly: GCA_014851415.1. Taxonomy (NCBI): domain Eukaryota; kingdom Metazoa; phylum Arthropoda; class Insecta; order Lepidoptera; family Crambidae; genus Cnaphalocrocis; species Cnaphalocrocis medinalis. The sequence goes on from CM026303.1 coordinate 2,134,887, forward strand.
TACGGAGAATAGCATTGAAGAGCTGCGTCACTGCCGCGATCGCTCGCGGCGGTAGGTGGCGCAGCGCTTCATTACTAATGCCGTCCGGGCCGGGGGCTTTCCGCAGCTTGGTCCGTCGGATCATCCTCCAAACCTGCGCAGGAGAGAAGAAGATGGCGTCGTCAGTCGGCAGTATGGGGGCTTCAAAGTAAGTCTTAAGGTAATTCAGTACGTGGTCAGTCATGGTGTCGTCATTTTCGTCTACTGGGTTCGGCGTAAACTGTCGCTCCAGGTGCGCGGCAAAGATTTCCGCACGGTCCTCTGGGCGGTATCGAAGAGTGCCGTCCTCGGCCAGTAGGGGTCTGATGGGGGGCGGCTTCCTGGATAATTGCCGGCAAAGGCGGTGTATGCCCGGCCAATCATCGCCGGCTCTGTCAATGGCGCGGTGCCAGGATTCGGTCGCGGCTGTCTCCAGCTCTTCCGCGATTCTGGCCGCCAGCGCGTTGAGCTTCGCTTTGAGGTGGGGGCATCTGCAGCGCTGCCATTCGCGTCGCAGCTTTCTCTTCTCTCGGATGAGAGAGGAGATGTGCGGCGGTGTCGGGCGTCGCGAGGGGGCGGACGGGGCGGGGCGCCGAGACTCTCGAAGTGCTACAGAGATCGCAGCACTGAGGTCCTCGGCAAGTGCGTCCACGTCTTCGTGCGACTCGGGGGGTTTGGCACGACGGAGGGGTTCGCTGCTGAGCACGGCTGCGTATTTGGCCCAACATTGGACATACCGGGGTGGTGGTGGCGAGGTTCTAGTGACGGGGGCTCGGATGGTGAGGAGCACCGGCTGGTGGTCCGAGTTCATGTGCCGGTCCGAGACGTCAATAGTTGGGGGGGCCGGAAGGCCTCGGTAGACAGCCAGGTCAATGACGTCCGGTGAAAAGGAGTGCTGGTAGGGGTAGTGCGTTGGCACCTCCGGTCCTAGCACTTGGTAGTCGCTGCGGTCTGCATCGTCGAGGAGCCGTCTTCCTTCGGAGCAGATTTGGTTGGAGTTCCAAGCCGTGTGTTTGGCATTGAAGTCGCCGGCAATCACCGTCGGGATGTCAGCATCCAGCAGCGCATGGATGTCTGCCACTGCAAGACGGGTGCGGGGCGGACGGTAGTAGGCAAACACACGGATTGGGCGGCGGTCGATACAAACCTCCACGCCGAGCGCGTAGGACGACTGGAGGGCAGGTGTAGGCAGCGGCTGGTGCACAATGCTCCTTTTCACCAGGACTAGGAGTCCCCGGTAGGCGAGCCCGTGCGGCGATGTGTGTTCCTCCCGGTAGATGACATAGCCGGGGAACTTAACTTTTGTACTGCTCCTGAGATGTGTCTCGTTGCTAAGGGCGATATCTACCCTCAATTCAACGAGCAAACATCTCAGGAGCGTGGCCTTCATGGGGGACAGCCCGTCGGCATTCCAGAATGCAATGCATAGCGAACTATCCATGACATAGATCGACTATGCATTGCAGGATGACGGCGACTGGGTCCCGTCCCTCCTGAACGGCCAAGAGTACTTGGTTAAGCACCCTTAAGGCCATGGCAACTCCCGGGTCCACACCTGCACGTTGCGCCTGTGTCGGCACTTGTTGTGCGGCTTTCGCGGCTGTTGCCTGCTTCGCCTTCGTCCCCTTGGTAGGGGCAGCGACCACAGGTTCCGCGGTGGACATTGTTTGTGTTTGAGTGGGGGCTGAGGCAGCGGCTGCCGGCTGCTTCTTGCCCTTCTTCTTACTTCTCTTCTTTTTCCTTTTAGCCTTCTCACCCGTCTTGGTGGTAGGGGCGGCAGACGAGGGAAGGTTGGCAGCGGCCATGAGCGAGGCCGGGGCGTCCTTTTCCGCGGACGGCTTGGACGGCTTTGTGCGAGCGACGGTAGTTACTTTCTTCGCCCGGGCCTCTTTGATGAACACCGGGCAGCAGGTGGCATTGGCCGTGTGCACCCCCTTGCAGTTCGCACACGTAGCCGGCTCAGTGATGGGGCGCGTGCAGTCCCTAGCGACATGTTCCTCGCCGCACCGGACACAGGCCTGGGGCCTGTGGCAGTGATGCGAGGAGTGCCGGAACTGTTGGCACCGGTGGCACTGGGCCGGGCCGCGTTTGCCCCGCCATGCCTCGATCCTGATGCCGGGCATATTTCAAAGTTCGGTGACTTCGTATATGGCCGGTATCAGGCTCGAGGTGCGACGGAGCTGTACGAAGTACAAGCATCCAGGTCTGCCTTGGCGGGCCTGGATGGTACGCACGTATTCGGGATCGAAGCCGAGCCTTTGCAGGTCGGCTTCGATCTCGGCGGGCTCAGTATTCGCGGGCAAACCGCGAATGGCTATCTTCAAGCTACGCTCTGCCGGGAGGGAGTATGAAAACCAGGATATCCTGGTTTCCTTCTCCAACTGCGTAAGGTATCTCTGGATCACGCGGTACTCGTCCGCGCTTTTCGGTAAGAAGCGAACTTCTTACCGAAAACGGGTCACGCGCCTAACGGCCGAAAGCGCGGCCGTTAGGCGCGTGACCCAGCAATGCCCGCAGCTCCCGGAAGTGCGAAGCCCAATTGGGTAGCACCTCCACGATAAGCGGCGGATACTTCGCCGCTGGCTGTGCAGGGTTGGTCGGGGTGCGAGGCGATCTCGGGGGCGGCGTTGGTGGTTGCCGCGTGGCGCTAATGTTGTCGGTAGTAGCGGCAGTGGTGGTGGTAGCGGCTACGGAGGCGTACGAGGCCGTGTCTATGGGGGACAGTTGGGGCCTGGTCGTACGCGGGGCGGCAAAAGGGGGGGACGAGCCAATGGCTGTCGAGCGCGCCTGGGGCGGGGATAGAAAACGCTCCGAGCGAATAGAGGCCGCGGCAGGGGCCACAAGGCGGGGGGCCTTGGTGCGTTGCGGCAGCGGCGTCGTGGCCAGCGAGACGCCCGGGGTGGGCATCGACCGCTTGGCGGAGTGCGTCGGAGTCGGTGTTGGGGTCGGCGATGGTGTCGGCGACTGCTGTGGTGTAGGGGGCAGAGGGCTGCCCGTGAAGAATTCTTCGCCTCCCAGGTCTGGGAGCGAAGGGGCCGGTGAAGACGGGGGCGTCTGGTACGCCGGGGGGCGCGACAGCGGCGAGAGCTGCGCTTGGTCAGCCGCAATCATGCGGCCGATTGCAGCTTGCGACACGCCCCGGCTGCGTTCGAAGACGCGGCGTCGAATGGGCGGCTGCGGGCGGGTTGCCCGGCGAGTGGGGGCAACATGCGATGGCGATGGTGGGGGGGGCATGTTGTTGTTTATAAACAACACTTGCTACTAATTTGGGGCATGTATGAAAACACAGAAGCAGACTTACGCGGTCCTTCTGTATAGCTCCGCACGAGACGCAGTTCGCCCTGCGCAAGCTTCCGGGGCTAGCCGCTGGTGGCAGACCGGAAGCCGGCCCAGGGTCGGACCACGCGCTAAAGACTTGCGGAGCTATAGGTTGCGGGTGGTGTCCGGTCTTCGGTTGTAGTGACTGGGGGTAGGACCCGAGCGTAGCACTAGCACACACACTATCACTGTACACTAGTTGATCTGCTGGCGATCCTGCCCTCCGGTTCGACTGTGAGCCTTATAAATACCCTCTCTACCCCACTACTCCCGCTAAGCCGGTAGTGCGCGCTATCAGAGTTGCCACTTTATTTTTCTTTTTTAATACTAAAATACCAAATTTATAACAAAATCATGACAGTCGATAGTTACTGGGGTTGTGTTTAGATTTTTTTTTGTGAATGGGTTTAATAAGTGATTGTTTTAGATGGTCAGGAAATACGCCTTCAAAAAAGGACTGATTAATTAAAATATAAAACGGTATTGTAAATTCATCGGCGCATTGTTTGAGTAACGCTGGCGGCAGTTCATCGATACCATGACTGAATTTATTTTTTATGTTCCGTAAGATACGATTGACTTCTTGTAGACTTACAGGGCTTAAAAACATTGTGCTGCTGTGCGCGTATTGCGCCGGGCGGCCGGCCGGCGGGCGCGCTCCAGGCGCACTGGTTGAACTGGTTCCCACCGATGCAAAATACGTATTAAAAGTGTTAGAAACTAGTGTCGGGTCACACGTAAGATTATTATTGATTAGAAGTTCTAGATTTTGCTGATTAATTTGTTTATTTTTATTATAATTGTCATTAATTATATTCCACATACATTTTATCTTATTAGAAGAGTTTCTCATAAGATTAATATTAGTTAGTTTTTTTGACTTATTTATTATGCGTTTTAGTATTTTAGAGTATATTTTATAATAATTTCTTAAAGTTTTATTTTTTGAATATGTCACTAGAATTTTAATTAACCTTTTATTTTTACACGAAGTTTTTATTCCGTTTGTTAGCCAATGTCGTTTATTATTATTTTTTAGGTGGATGATTTTTTAGGTATAGTATTATTTATTAGTTCTTGAATTAAATCTATAAAAGTTTTATAATTTTCATTAACGTTTTTATCCTTTAACAGAATTTCTTGCCAGTTTAATTTATTTAGTTCAGTTTAAAATTTTTGTATGTTTTCATAATTATATAATCTTTTCACGGTTTTCCATTGCACATTTTTTGGTTTAATTGTATCTAATATCAATATAGTACCTTTATGGTCTGAGAATCCGAAGTCTTGGATCTGGGTAGTAAACCGTTTTTTTTTGCAAATCTGTGAAGATAAGATCTATACACGTAAAAGTATTAATAGTGACTCGCGTAGGGTTTTTTATGTGTTGGATCAAGTTGTATTCTATTTTTTTTTTTTTTTTTTTTTTTTTTATGGCTATGGACTCGCGCCTTCGAAACGCGATGATTCCGCCAATGTCAAGTGATTAGAGAGGCACGACGCTTAAAAGTAGAATTGACCGGTGGATATAAGATTTCAAGTTGTATTCTAACATAGTACTCAATAACGTTTGGGATTTTTTGTTATTTTCCAGAATATCAGTGTTGAAATCGCCTCCAATTATGACATTATATTTACTATATTTGTTTGCTAATAGATTCAATAGTTTACTGAGCTGAGTGCCTAGTACGAGTTACACAAATTCATTCGAGTGACTTTACCATCGCGTTAATCGAGCTAACGTCAAACGCATCGAGTGTCGAAAAGGTCCGAGTACGAGTTACAATAAATAAATACTTCTCGAATAACGTTTGCTCACCGTGAATGGTGAGCGGAATTTTTTGTTATGTTGGTATCACGTCGGCTTGTGTAAATAAACCAACCATATTTGGAAGTACGTTTTGTCTTAGCTAGCATAAGGGAATAGCTGTCTATTAAAATTGTTAGAGTAATAATCATGCATTGTCAAACATAATCAAAATAAACAAACAAACTTTCTTGTAGAGTTGAACTGTTTTGGTGTTTTCTATAAATTAAAAGTTTTAACAAAAAGTGCATTACGATGAAGACAAGTGCGGCTCAATTTGAACTAATGATTACTTTTATGGAGCAGTAAGTGATTTTTATTACTGTAGCTACTAAGTACATAGTACAAGTTAGGTACTTAAAAAGTTTTTAAGATGTGGAATTTTTTTATAACTTAAAAGTGTTGGCAACAATTAGCCATTAAAATGTTTATTCAATACTACTTCTAAAATAAGGGTAAAATGCCTGTTTTATTGTTATATCTGTTAAAAAGTTTTTAATTGCATTTACCTACTTTTATAGGCATGGGGACCTCAGCAAGCCAACCTCCGATGCCAATGGTAAATTGAGGACTTTAAGAAGATGGGAACAATTAACCCAAACACTAAATAGTGATGGAAGTGGTGATACCAAGACAACAGATAAATGGAAAAAGGTTTGTAAATTTTCTGATCTTTCCTTCATTTGGTATGGTTTGCATGTTGAAAAGGCGGGGCTAATGGTTAAAAAAACTTAATATTGTGCTACTGGTTCAAAGTGATTACAAAAATAACACAAAAAAAAGGCTGCTCGTATCCACAGAGCAGCTAGAGCTACCTACCGGTGGTGGTCCAGCTGATCTTAGCAAACTATCAGATTTAGAACAAAGAGTTCTAAATCTGATAGGTATAGATGTGGCAACAGGCTTAGCAGTTGCAGAGGCAGGATTGTTGCAGGTGAGGGGCTAGGTTTAAGTTTATTTAAAAGGTACTAATAGGAAAAAACTGTTCTAATTAGTAGTTAATTTGTTAATTTTAAATTAATAACAAAACTATTTTGCAGATAACCACCAGCTGCTCAACTGATAATAGAGTAACCACTCCACCCCAACTAGATTCAGTGCCTGGTGACATTATAGATGGTAAGTAATAAGTATTAGAGGTTTTTTTTCAGTTATGAAATAAATTTTATTGTAAATAATAAGAATACATTTGTGTTGTAATATTTTAGATTCTCAATCATATAATGAGGCTGGGCCTTCTCGAATTATGCAACCACGTCCATCAACATCACGAGCTGGGCCCTTCGAGTCATTGGTAATAGCGGAATTGGAAGTTGAAAGTAAGTTGAGACATATTAACAAATTTTATTTAAGTTTACATTAATTACAGTACTTTCATAAATAGGTATTTTATCAGCCTCAGCTGTACAAAGCTGTTTAGTCATTTTTTTTTTACAAAATTTCTTTATTAATTACTTCAGACATAAATACCAGTTTTTAAGCCTCCTTTCAGGCATTGAATTGCCCTTACTAAAGAAGTAATTAATACCTACATGATTATTATTAGTAGGTTTAACAATAATATTATACATGTTATTACATAAATTGTATGCAATTATAACCATTTTAATTTAAATTACTAATTGAATTATTACAATAATCATAGTTCCTGATATTTTTCTATACTTACATACATAGGTACCTACCAAACTTAAAATTGTACTGATTTTCAGCTCAAACTAGCCATAATGAGCTTGAAACGGACCACACCCCAGCGAGAGTTGTAATATCTCCACCTCAAGTTTTGGAAGTACAAGGTAAACAATAACTTGTAATGTAATTCATTGATTGGAATTAGTATTATTCACACTGGTTTAGATGCTAGCTTCTGAGATCTATACTTAAAAAAACTTTTATTTGGTATGAGAAGTACTTAATATTTTATTATAATTTTTCATTTATAATAAAAATACTTACAAGCATTTTTTTAAACTATGCATATTTAATGCAACATTACCTACATATTTACATTAGAATAAATAAATTTAAATGTAAGGTGAAAGTAACAAATTACTTCTTTTGCAGATACATACTGAAATGAGGATAGTACCATCTAGAGATGTGTCACCGAGAGAGGTAGCAGACACAAACCTTTCTCAGCCAGCTCTCTCTGGGTACACAGAACCGTTGCACTCTTCACGGTTTCATGTAGTTCATCCTACTCAGTCTGGGCAAACAACACCTCGCCGTGTTAGGCCAACCCGGACTCGAGGATCCCCTCGAAGACGGAGTAACAGGCCTTCACACACAGAGCAGGCAACGCAACATTTTCTCTACTCTCTTTTATCTCTACTCTTTCTCTACACGAAGAGTGGAGAAATTTTAAAAAAGAACAACATCGAGACTACATGGAAGTGAGAAGAGAGCAAAACCGAATAAGAGAACATGAAGTTCAGGTACAGAGGGGCTGGCAGAATTTGACATCTCAAGCCTTAGACATTTTAAATAAGTTAGTTGATAAGTATTGTAGACATAATTAAATTTATTAAGAAGTATTTAATTTAGTGTTAATATAAAAGGTTTTTATGCACAGCGTTCTTTATTTTAAAATCTCAAAAATCACCCAACTTAGTCCTATATACAGTAATTAAAATATTTTACATAACACTAGGTAGATAACTTAAACCACTAGGTACTAAGTATGTAACTTATGATTAAAAATAACAGTTGGCTAAAAATAGGTATTGGAACTACATATTATTAAAAATCTTATATAATACTTATTAAGTAAAGTAAAGTAAAAAGTAAACTATCAGCCTATATACTGTCCCACTGCAGGGCAAAGGCCTCCATCATAGAAATCAAGTTATCGCTACTACGATGGGATTAGGCTTAACCACCACGCTTGCCTAATGCGGATTGGTGATCACAAACCCGAGCTATGTTCGAAAAATTCGAAACATACTTGCTCGACCCGGGAATCGAACCCGGGACCCCGAGATCACGGCCCGGTACTTAAACCACTAGACCAACGGGGCGTTCACTTATTAAGTACGTCATTTATTATGATTACGATTGACTTAAATTAGGCACTTACTGAAACTATTTTAAACTTATTTTATTCTAATGACTGCAATCTTCTAACTAATTGACTTCGCAAATGTCTTCCTCTAATTAAATCTGCGGTTGCATTTCCTATCTCTGTATGAATATGCCTCTCGCTGGTTTCATTATCAAGTTCTAAAAAAAATTGAGATTTTATTATCCATACTAATATTATAAATGCGAAAGTAACTCTGTCTGTCTGTCTGTCTGTCTGTCTGTCTGTCTGTCTGTCTGTCTGTTACTCTTTCACGCCAAAACTTTTGGTTACATGAATGAAATTTGGTATACAGATAATCTAGACCCTGAGAAAGAACATAGGCCACTTTTTATTGCGAAAAGGGGGTTGTAAGGGGTTAAAAGGGGGGTAAAAAGTTACTTTTCCACGCGGACGAAGTCGCGGGCGGCCGCTAGTACATAATAAATTCTTCTTCTTAGTCGTACACTCCTGACGGAGTGGTCGTGGTCATGGATTGTCTTTTTGGGTAGCTGCTTTAGCGAGTTTTCTCCATTTTTCTCTGTTAGTGGCACTTCTTGTACACTCAGTTACTGAACACCCCGTGATGGATTTAATACTGTCCGTCCATCTTGTTGGTGATCGACCTCGTGAACGCCGACCCACCACTCCTCCCTGCACCACTAAGCGTTCCAAAGAGCTCTCGTTTCGGATAATATGTCCAAACATTGTAAGAATTCGCATTTGCACAATCGACGAAAGTCTTTGTTTGATACCAAGCTCTTTCAGGACAGAGACGTTGGTACGGTGAGCAGTCCATTTTACTCGGAGTAAGCGCCTCCAGCACCACATCTCAAGGGCATCAATCTTTTTACGGTGCTTTTGGTTTAGAGTCCATGTTTCAGCTCCATAGAGGAAGATAGGAAAAATTAGGCATCTCATCAGTCGAACCTTGGTGTTTTTGGTTATCCGTTTGTCTTTCCATATCTTGGTTAGCTTTTCCACGGCTGATCGTGTCATGGCACATCTTCTTTTGATCTCCTCTCCGCAACTACCTGTATTTGTGATGGTAGATCCCAGGTAGATGTAACTCTGGACGACTTCACAGTTAGCGATTTCGCGTAAGTCTGGCCGATTGTTATCCTTACGATCCACCACCATCATTTTAGTCTTATCTCGGTTGATTGTGAGACCAAATCTGAAGCTAGTGTTTTCTAGAAGCGAAAGAAGATTTTCTACGTCAGTTTGTGACGTCGCAAGAAGAGTGGTGTCATCTGCATATCTTAAGTTCGATATCAACCGACCACCAATGGACACACCTTTATCCCAGTTTTCCAGAACTATCCGCATTATGTATTCTGTGTAGATATTAAACAGGAGCGGAGATAGAATACAACCCTGTCGAACTCCAGCCTGGGTTTTGAAACTCCCGGAATCAATTCCGTCCACGCGAACGGCAGCCGTACCATCTTCGTATAATCTCCTGACAAGATAGACGAGATGTCGTGGTACTCCCAACGTTAAAAGTACTTCCCACAGCTTTCCCCATTTGACAGTGTCAAAGGCTTTGCGAAAATCTACAAAGCAGATATACAACGGGTTATTGAACTCACGAGCTTTTTCTATTATTTGCCTCAAGTTGAGAACCTGCTCTCGTGTTCCCTTACCCTTGACAAAACCGGCTTGTTCTTGAGCAATTTCCCGGCTCGTGTATGCCTGTAGCCTCGCATTCAGTATATGGAGAAGGACCTTGCTAGCGTGCGATATCAGGGCTATGAGTCGAAAATTGTTACATTTCTTTGTTGAGCCTTTTTTGTGGAGCGGAATGAATAAAGAATGTGACCAATCTTTAGGCCACTCTCCTGTGTTCCATATTTGTTGACAAATTGAATGTAACATATCGACACCAATATCCCCCATGATCTTGAATATTTCAATGGGAATTTCATCAGCCCCGGTAGCCTTGCCGCTCTTTAAGTGTTTTATAGCTGCCTCTACTTCTGATCTAAGTATAGACGGTTCTTTTTCTGTGGGTGTATTGTATTCAGGTTCAGGAACCAGTAAACTGTGGCTGTCCAGAAACAAGGACTTACAATAATCCTCCCACACTCTAACAATCAGTTTTATTTCAGTAACGGTATTACCATCCGAGTCATCTATTGCCCAGGTCTTAGGCTTGAATTGTCTAGTAATTGTTCTTATTTTCATGTAAAGGTCTTTTGTCTCGTATTTCTGAGCATGCTGTTCAAGTTCCGTGCATATAGATTTAAGCTCTATGTTGCGATCTCTCCGACAAGCAGTTTGTATTTCAGAACTAAGCAAATGTAATCTTTCCATGACGGCTCCAGACGCTTTTTCTTTTCGCCGATTTTCCACGAGATTCCATGTGTTACTAGACATCCAATGCTGACGTTTTGCAACTCTTACTTTGGGTTGAGAGATTTTAACTGATTCCTTGATAGTTGTTTTGGCTGATTGCCAGAGCAACTCTGGTTTACCATCGCTGTTGACACATTTATCAGCCCAAGTGCGACTCACCTCTTGCAGAGTTTTGTGGAAGGCGTCTTTATCGATAATTTCAATACGTCTTGGAGTCTTCTTGACAGTGCAGTTGTGTAATTTTAGTTTTAGGCCGCATATTAAAAACTCATGGTCAGAAAGACAATCTGCTCCAGGCAAAGTATGCGCATTAAATATAGAGCTCCTCCATCTCGTTCTGATCATAACATAATCGATCTGGTTACGATATTTGCCATCAGGGCTAGTCCACGTATAGTCTCCTTGGGTGGTGTTTAAAGACTGTATTCATTATAGTTAGGTTGTTATCGGCGGCAAATTGAAAAAGGCGTTCACCCCTGTCATTGCGCGTACCCAGACCGTATGGACCAACTATGTGTCTCAAACTAGATTCAAATCTAGTACTGCCTATCTTCGCATTGAAATCACCCAGGACGATAAGAATCTCTCTCTTTGGGACTTGACTCATGCAGGTTTCCAGTTGGTTGTAGAAGGTTTCCACTACATCATCATCTGCTGCCGATGTCGGTGCATAAACTTGAATTATATTTATTGAAATCGGTGACGCATTCAACTTTATGGATATAATTCTATCGTTAACAGGATTGTAGCCAAGGACAGAACTATTCCATTGCTTTGGAATAGCAATAGCCACTCCCGCAAAGCTGTTGTCATTTCCAGAGTAGTATATTGTGTACTTTCCAGTGTCAAAGTGGCCACTATCTCTCCAGTGAGTTTCACTGATTCCAGTTATAGTGGAATTACATCGCTCTAGCTCGCTTTCCAAGATCTTAAGTTTGCCGTCTTTAAGAAGACCTCGAACATTCCAAGTACCAATGCGGATCTTATTGCGTAGTTGTATGTTTTTCCTTCCAGTAGTATTGTTATTTCCAGGAGATGCCTGGTTGCCTACATCGCCCTGGCCGGTAGCATATTTCACACCCTGATCCCCGGAAAGACCATGGCGCCGGTTGCTACGCGGGTCGTTCGGCTTCTTACTATTTTTTTCTGACTTTTCCATAACTCTCGTGGGAAAGTAGTAGCAGTGGTTTCCCGTTGCCTTCTGCTCCAGTACTTTTTGAGGTTATTTAGACCTCAAGGCTGCTGTAGCCTCGTCCACGCTAGGTAGGAGAGTGGTTATACCGCCACATACTCGGTCGCCAGAGCCTCGTCCGTTATCTAGCAGGGAGCACCACGAAAGCCAGTTGGCCGCCGCCGCCATCCGGCGCGTGCAGGTGAGGTTGACATTTGAGATGGTATAGATGTTTTTTTACCTTCTCCCCTTACTCCCCATACATAATAAATATAACAAAGTTAAAAAAGTACTTATTGTAGTGAATTTTTTTAATGTATTACATACCACATTCTATCCCAGAAGCTGGAATGCCATAGTTTATACACAAATTATGCAGGACAGAACATGCCAATATAATCCTGGCACATTTTAATGGCTTGTAATGCAGAACTCTGTCCTTGTGCAAACAACGCCACCGATTCTTCAGTCTTGAAAATGTATTTTCGATAATGACGCGGGCCTTCTTATGTTTCTTATTATAAAGTTCTTCAGGAGAATCAGCCTCAACGTCCAAGATTGGAGTCATGAGCCATGGTCTTTGAGGATACCCGGAGTCACCTTAAGCACATTTTATTACATAAAATTACTGGACAAAAGTAGAATAGTAACATTTAGGCTTTAGTTTGACTGTGAATGCTTAACATACCTAATAGCCAAACCATTTCACCTCTTTGATGCAGGGATTGGATATAATCATTAACATCACTATTCTCCCATATAAATGAGTCATGGTTAGCTCCTCCAAATTTAGGATTCACGTTAATTATCCTATATTGGTCATCACATACCTAAAAAGCAAGAATTAGATAATTAATAGCTATGTTTTTCAACACAAATAAATAAATTACTAACATTCAACATAAATACATACCATTTGCACATTTAGGGAATGATAATGTTTACGACTATAGTACTTGTGTTCTTCCTCCTTTGAGGGAACCACTATTTTAAAATGGCTTCCATCTACACACCCAATGACTCCAGGGATACCATAATTCCTGTAAAACCTAATACATAATGATTTATATTATTAATAATGTATAACTATGCAACCAAAAAAAATATATAAGCTCTTTATTTTATCATAGGTAGGGTGATCGAGACAGTGATTGCCCACTTAAGAAATTGACACTAGTTTTATTTCAATATAATCCTTTAATTTAACAATTAGGAATCAGAGTGTAATTATTTGACAACGTTAATAGTTTAGCGTTGAGATAAGTTAGCAATAATTCAAACATCTAAAGAATATTTTATAATTATAACATATAACAAAAATATCTCCTAAAAACACAGTGATTGCCCACTTGACACAGTCATTGCCAACCAAATGAGACAGTGATTGCCAACTATACCGCACGTTGTAATTCCATAAAAACATTAATAAATACTTAAAATTTTAGATCTTTCGTAAGTTTTTGTGCGTTAAGATATATTTGTAAGCAATGGAAATCAGTAACCTCATCCAAATATATACCATTGACTAAGAAAACCCGTTTAATTTCAAAATCTAGTAAAATCGTCAGATTGTTCTATCTAGTTTCTCGTTATCTCAGCGAATTAATGGAAAGTACCAATTTTATAAAAAGTAGATATAGTTTTGAGGTTATCGGAGGCCCAATGGGGGTGATAGCGGGGGGAGTTAAAACGTTGGCAGCATATTTGTGACTCCACTGGTGTTGAGTATGTGCGTTGGCATCATTTGATGGCTTACCACAATGTTTGTGACTGCCACATCATTATATAATAAGAAATGCTACCGCCCATGGTCACCTGCAATACCAACGGAATCACAAGTGCGCTGCCAACTTTTATCCCCTTCCCTCCGGATGGGCCTCCGTTACCCTCACTCACTCGGCGAAACACAGCACAGGGGCTGCTTCACGCAGGTTTTCTGTGAAGCAGGTTCACTCCGATCAAGCCGGCCCATTTATGCCGAAGCATGGCTCTCCCACAATTAAAATTCGATGTTTTTTTTCTAAATATTACTAACTGCAACCATAACTTGGTCATTCCATTTTTATATGTGATAGGTGGCACACAAGCATACGGATCACCTGATGGTAAGAGATTTTCACCGCTCATAGATACTCGCAACAATAAGTGGAATCACAAATGCGCTGCCAACATTTTAACTCCTTTCATCCCTTCATAGAGCCTCACGCGCTATTGCCGCATGACGTTGGTTACCTGTGATCATAGAATCACTCCGTTTAAGCCGGCATATTAATTCTGAAGCGTGGCTCTCCCACGGTAAAATACCTAATACAATAATTATTACGATATAAGTAATTGGTTGTTCATTCCACTAAACTTTTCCACCAAGATTTGCGGTAGCAGATAAAATGTTCCCCTATTTTAGGTCAACTTTTTGTAAAAAGCTGTATTTTTCATAACTCCCATAAGAAAGATACAGGATAAAATGAAAATATTCGGTACAATTATTATATCCCTCACGTGATTTAGTAAATACCTACCCGGGCAATGCTTCATTAAATCAAATTATTGCTAGGATGAATACATGTAGTTTTAGTAAGCAATCCATAATTACATTGATGATTGGAAATGCTTTAGATATTAATAAAAGAGATTTAATTCAGGGGTTCTCAACCCTATCTGACCTTAATGTTAATAAAATAATTTTGTGTGCCTTCCCTTTTTCTAGGTATTACACACCTAGCCAAAATAACAGTATTCATTTGTTGAATACATTATTATACAATTTGACATATAATCATAGTGACAAATTTGTGTTTTTTGACACAAACAAATTTATTGACAATAAGTTCTTGTTGACTGGCAAAACTTTTTATTTGCCTAATAAAAATAAAAGAGAATTAGCTACTTTGTTAGCGTATAATATTAATAACATGTTTATACAGACCTTGGAAGTACTTCCAAAAAATAATTTAAATTACAATCTAAGACAATAGAGGAATCCTCTAGCAAACCAATGACAAACGGACACCCTAATTACCTAAACCTTATTCATCAGAATATACAGGGTCTGTCTGGCAAATTACTTGAGCTCGAATTATTTTTAAATAAAATGAATGTCCATGTATTATGTATTACCGAACATTGGTTAAGGCAGTATGAATTAATTATCAATATAGATAACTATAGCGTCGGTAGTTCGTTCACGAGAAGGTCGGCAATCCGAGGTGGGTCACTAATTTTGTTAAATAAATGTATTAAATTTAAAGAACGCAAAGATATTGTTTCACTTTCACTTGAGCGAACTATTGAGCTAGCATGTGTTGAGCTTGAACAACATGTCCTTGTCTGTGTGTACAGGCCCCCATCTGGGAATTTTATTTCATTTGAATCCATTATGGAAAGAAGTATTAAGAAAAATATGTTCATCTAATAAAAAAGTGGTTGTGTGCGGGGATTTTAATGTAAATATTTTAGATAATTCACAAAACTCGATGCGTTTCCTAAATCTTTTCAGATCTTTTAATTTACATAATCTTTTTAATGAACCCACGCGAATTACCCCTACCACAGCTACTTGTTTGGATAACATATTTTGTAATTGTGATGTATTAGACAAGTCCATAATAAACTTTATAAATTCAGATCATAGTGGACAGATAGCACAGTTGGAATACCGTCATGCACCCTCTTCGTTTAGTTTTGTATGTAGGCCAATTACGGCAAACCGCAAAGAAAAGTTTAAAGATAATATTAATAGGAAGGTGCCTGCATTATCGTATAATGATGGAAATGCAAATATACTTTATGAGAAGCTTTTTAATGTAGTGGAAAAGGAATTTAATGAGATTTTCACTAAGAAAACAATTAAATTAGATACTTCTAAAAGTAAATTCAGTGACTGGGCCACTCAAGGCATCTACAAAAGCAGAAAGAGGTTATTTGAATTATATGATATCAAAGCCAATTCAAATGACCCTAAGTTAATTGAATATGTCAGAGCATACTCAAAATTATTCAAAAAGTATGTGCAATGGCAAAATCAAATTATTTGAAAGATAAGATTATAAAAGCCACTAATAAAAGTAAAATATCATGGAAGATCATAAATAATGAGACTTGTAAAAATAAAACAAAAGAAAACAAGCTCTCTCTTAAAATCGATGGCAAATCAGTTGTTTCTGACTCTGAAGTAGCAGAAACATTTCAGTCTTTCTTTTCTAGTATAGCAGTCACCACCACTAACAAACTAAACTCAAGCGCACATCTTGCTGCTTCTCTGCTCAAATCACATGTTGATGAATGCAAGACTGCCTTTAAATTTACTCATATCAATTCTGATATAATTTTAAAAACATTCAAAGAATTGAATATGAAACCAACTGAGGATTTATGGGGACTCTCGGTAGACATACTAAAAAATATAATACATGCTATCGCACCCCATCTGGCTATGATATTCAATAAATGTGTTGACGACGGTGTATTTCCCGATATGATGAAATACAGTAAAATAATACCATTATTCAAATCGGGAGAGAAAAGTGACCCGTCTAACTTCAGACCAATTTCTATACTACCAGCTCTTAGCAAAATTTTTGAAAAAGTAATATTCATCCAGTTATTGGCTCATTTGAATTTGAATAAAATATTGCACAGTAAGCAATTTGGATTTACAAAAGGTAAATCCACTACTGATGCTGGAGTGGCGCTTATCAAGCATGTCTTTGATGCGTGGGAAAATAAGCGAGATGCTATTGGTATATTCTGTGACTTGTCAAAAGCCTTCGATTGCGTAAATCATGAAACGTTGCTTATGAAGTTACATCATTACGGTGTCTTAGACAACTCAATTAGTCTAATCAAATCTTATTTATCTGATAGGATTCAAAAGGTGAATGTCAATGGAATTAACTCTTCGGGTGCCCCTTTAGTTATGGGTGTACCCCAGGGCTCGATATTGGGGCCGTTGCTGTTTTTAATCTACATAAATGACCTTCCTTACTATACTAAAGATCTATGTGAGATAGTGTTATTTGCTGACGATACATCCTTGATTTTTGAGGTTGATAGACAAAAAGAAAATGTTGACGACGTAAATAACACTCTCTCTCAAGTACTACACTGGTTCACTTCTAATAACTTAGTTCTTAATTCAAAGAAAACTAAATGTGTAAAGTTCACTATGCCCAATGTAAGGCAGGTCAATATTAATATAGTCATGAATAACGAACCAATTCAAATGACCCTAAGTTAATTGAATATGTCAGAGCATACTCAAAATTATTCAAAAAGTATGTGCAATGGCAAAATCAAATTATTTGAAAGATAAGATTATAAAAGCCACTAATAAAAGTAAAATATCATGGAAGATCATAAATAATGAGACTTGTAAAAATAAAACAAAAGAAAACAAGCTCTCTCTTAAAATCGATGGCAAATCAGTTGTTTCTGACTCTGAAGTAGCAGAAACATTTCAGTCTTTCTTTTCTAGTATAGCAGTCACCACCACTAACAAACTAAACTCAAGCGCACATCTTGCTGCTTCTCTGCTCAAATCACATGTTGATGAATGCAAGACTGCCTTTAAATTTACTCATATCAATTCTGATATAATTTTAAAAACATTCAAAGAATTGAATATGAAACCAACTGAGGATTTATGGGGACTCTCGGTAGACATACTAAAAAATATAATACATGCTATCGCACCCCATCTGGCTATGATATTCAATAAATGTGTTGACGACGGTGTATTTCCCGATATGATGAAATACAGTAAAATAATACCATTATTCAAATCGGGAGAGAAAAGTGACCCGTCTAACTTCAGACCAATTTCTATACTACCAGCTCTTAGCAAAATTTTTGAAAAAGTAATATTCATCCAGTTATTGGCTCATTTGAATTTGAATAAAATATTGCACGGTAAGTAATTTGGATTTACAAAAGGTAAATCCACTACTGATGCTGGAGTGGCGCTTATCAAGCATGTCTTTGATGCGTGGGAAAATAAGCGAGATGCTATTGGTATATTCTGTGACTTGTCAAAAGCCTTCGATTGCGTAAATCATGAAACGTTGCTTATGAAGTTACATCATTACGGTGTCTTAGACAACTCAATTAGTCTAATCAAATCTTATTTATCTGATAGGATTCAAAAGGTGAATGTCAATGGAATTAACTCTTCGGGTGCCCCTTTAGTTATGGGTGTACCCCAGGGCTCGATATTGGGGCCGTTGCTGTTTTTAATCTACATAAATGACCTTCCTTACTATACTAAAGATCTATGTGAGATAGTGTTATTTGCTGACGATACATCCTTGATTTTTGAGGTTGATAGACAAAAAGAAAATGTTGACGACGTAAATAACACTCTCTCTCAAGTACTACACTGGTTCACTTCTAATAACTTAGTTCTTAATTCAAAGAAAACTAAATGTGTAAGGTTCACTATGCCCAATGTAAGGCAGGTCAATATTAATATAGTCATGAATAACGAACCTATTGAAATTATAAACTCCACAGTTTTTCTAGGCATCACTCTGGATTCCAAATTGCAATGGAGCCCCCATATTGCTGCCTTGGCAGGAAGACTTAGTTCAGCTGCATATGCAGTTAGGAAAATAAGGAATCTGACTGATATTGAGACTGCAAGACTGGTATATTTTAGTTATTTTCATAGTCTGATGTCATATGGTCTATTGCTGTGGGGATCCGGTGCTGACATACAAGCTATCTTCATATTGCAGAAGAGGGCAATTCGCGCCATCTATGGCCTTAGATCACGTGACTCACTTAGAGAATTATTCAAGGAAATAAATATTTTAACGGTAGCTTCTCAATACATTTTTGATTGCATTATGTTTGTACGTAAAAACTTACAGCTTTACTCGCGAAAATCTGATTTTCATAGCTTTAACACACGAAATAAACATAGGCTTGCGGTCCCAAATCTAAGACTTCATAAAATTGGCAACTCATTTGTGGGATTGAGTATAAAAATGTTTAATAAGTTACCACAAAGAGTAATTGACTTACCATTGCATGAATTTAAATTTTTTATTAAAAACTGTTTAATGCAGAAAGGCTACTATAATGTAGAAGATTATTTAGATGATAAGGATTCCTGGACATGTTAATCTCCTCGCCTATTCTATTAAATGTATAATTTGATTTTATAATTTTACTTTGACGATTATCTAAACGATATAAAGCATTGTACACATCATACTGTTATTGTAATCTTAATAATATTTTTTATTATCAGAATGAAAATTGTAATACTGATCATAATTTGAAAAGAGTGACTACTGAGTTTCTTGCTGATTCTTCTCGGTAGAAATCGACTTTCCGAATCAGCGGTAGCTTACATAATATTTGACATTCATAAATGTTCTATAAGGACTTAAATTGAATCCATACTAATATTATAAATGCGAAAGTAACTCTGTCTGTCTGTCTGTCTGTCTGTTACTCTTTCACGCCAAAACTACTGAACGGATTTAAATGAAATTTGGTATACAGATGATCTAGACCCTGAGAAAGAACATAGGCTCCTTTTTATTGCGAAAGGGGGTTGTAAGGGGTTAAAAGGGGGGTAAAAAGAGTTACTTTTCCACGCGGACGAAGTCGCGGGCGGCCGCTAGTAAAGAATATTTCTATTTCTATTTCTAATCACTGTCTCATACCCATGGCAATAACTGAATTCTGGTATGGCAATCACTGAATTTCACCTAATTTAGGTACAGTGATTGCCCACCCCCTTAAAATACTTAATGGAATGAAATTACGCCACGATTACTGCTTCAAATGAAACATTAAAGCTTTAACTAACACGTCATTGTGCTTTAACGCTCAAAAAAGAAAATTTAAGTGATACAAACTTCAAAACCACATAATGTATCCTTAACAAATTCTGTAAGGAATTCGCATTTATTGAAGTGACGGACACCCGTTGTCCAAAAACTGCCATTACAATATTATTTATTGAAAATTTTGCCAAATGTCTTATTTAGAACTCTAGTAAACAGTATCCTCGTGTTATTTAACGGATTTAATATAAAACTACACCTTTGAAAATAAGTTAAAATGTATTTTAACCTTAATTCGGGCAATCACTGTACACTGGGCAATCACTATCTCGGTTACCCTACCTTTGACTAACTCTATGCCGGGCAGCAGGAGAGTCTGGAAACTTGATATATTTTTTTATTATGTTTTTGTGAGTCAGTGCCTGAGTTATCTATCTATCTATATATCTATATTATATAAAGTTAGATTACCACTCACTCACTCACTGACTGATCAGGGTTGTTTTTGGGGGGGTTGCCGGGGTTTTTTTTTGGGTTTTTTTAATCTGTCAACATTATTGGTTTAATCAAAGCAGGTTTTTGCAAAGATATTGGAATATAAAACAAGATGGTGCACTATAAAAATTAATGCAATGTTAATTTCGATTCTATGCAGTGGGAATAAAGATTACTTTGAAATGCCAAATCGTTGTACGGAAAATCGAGCCGAGCGAGATGTCGCTATTCAGGATGATGTCCTTGTCTAATGGGTTGCCATCTTAAAAAATACCTTTGTGGTATAACTTAAGCAAAGTTTGTATTTCTTCTTCTGGGGAACTTTCAAAATACTTAATAATTTAAAGAAAATTGATACGTTGGAATTAATAATGTCTTTTTTATATTTTTAATTTCAAACCATGATAAACGACTGTTTTTATGTAAAAGTCGGTGATATAGTAGTTTTAATTATAATCAATTTGCAACACTTGGCGTCTGGACATCTCAGATTATGGCGGCGGCAAAAATAATTTGAAAGTTTGTATTATTGTGACGACAAAAATAACGTGTAAAAATTGTGATTATTTATTAATAATGGTTCTCACGTCTTGTTGTATGAAAGGATGCAAAAGTGAATCTTATAAAGGTTGCGGTGTATCTTTTCATAAGTAAGTATTTAGTCAAAGTTTTATTTTTGCATTGAGTAGGGTGTCCATTTCGCTTGTCATCTAAAGACGGATTTACTTTTTTATTTTTTTGGACAAATCGAAAAGTTTTCATGGTCGAATAAATTACATGATAATGGACGACCATAAAAAGGTCATCTTACGTAAAAAGTGTAGCAATAAATCTATTTATTTTTAATTTATCAAATCGTAAAAGTATTATTCATACAAACGTATGTACATACTTTACGATTATATATAGCGTATGCTTTATCCGGTTAAATGTGCCACAGATTTTACTATTATAGGTATGTAAATAGAAAATCTAATAGGGCTAGCACAAACTTTTCGAAAAGTCGGTAGTCTCTTCGTATCGTACGTATACACAATAAGGAATTTTAATTTGGAACTTGTGTTTTTTTCATACAAAATTGCTCATAAATACTCAAACGATACTTTGAAACGTTCGTGCTAGCCTTTCTACCTAGTTTGATTGAGCTTCACGAGTTTCCTATAATAGAGAACGCGATGTCCGACTCCCACGTGGGTGGACTAAGTTTGACTAACAATAATTGTAATCGAAAATTTAAATCGTGTGGTCACCTTATTAGAGTAGGACGCCAACCAAAATAGAGCCATATCGCGAGGCTCGAATGCAAGTGATGAGTGCGCCATCTTGTTATAGTGTAAAATCTTTGGGTTTTTGTGGTTGAAAAAAAAAAAAAACAAAATAGCGGCCGTTTTTTGCGATATTCACTTTTTTTTTTATCTATAGAATGATGTATTGAAAAGTGTCTGAGAATCGCCCGTTGGAGTTGTGCGAGTGGAGGGGGAAAAAGTTGAAAAAACAAAATGGCGGCGCCGCCATCTTGGATTGAAAATTAAATTTCGAGCACTTTTCACGGGATCGTAGCTGGGGGGGGCGCCGCTCGATTTTCAAAATTCTTTTTTGTATCTGTGGCGGACATGTTTCACTTTCAATCGTCAGTTGCATTTTTCCAAAATCCAAGATGGCGCCGCCCCCGGCGGCCATTTTATTTGGAGAAAAAAATTGGTGATTTTCAAACGGATTTTGCGGGGTGATGGCAACTCTGGAGAGAGTCGGTATGTTCGGACCGTCGAGGTGTAATTTATTGCAGTGTTGCCACAACTGAGAATTTCTACCAAATTCATGGTAGTTTTTGCGCCACGGCCCCGAATGGTAGAAAAAAAAAGTTGCCATGCTTGCGAAATCCGAGTATGCAGTTTGGTAGCTATTCGGACTCGCAATGTCCTCAGGGTAGTTTTTTGGAAAAAACCTGGCAACACTGGAAACGGCGGCGGAAATAAATTTTCGGGTGTCGCTGGCTTTGAGGGGCTCCTGGGACGAGAGTATCATAGATGGAAAAAAAATAAAAAGTGTCAGTGGTGCGCTATATGATGAAGTCTATGGTCAAGGGACGCGCTGTCAAAAAAACAAGATGGCGGACGGGATGGCGGCCATTTTGTGAATTTGGAAAAAATTTTTGAAATTTCAAAGTGATTTTTTTGATATATGGCGACACTTGAGGGAGTTTGCATGTAAAAGACGGGTGTGAGTCTTGCTTGCGTGTGTTGCTATGTCGAAAAAAATTTTTTACTTTTTTTGATAGTTTGGACGTCAAGGCCCAAAATAGTGACGAATCGAAATAGCCATTTTTTGGGAGAAAATAATCGCTGTGGGTAACTGTGAAACAAGCCGCATCGGCTGATGCAATCCAAAGATTTTAATTAGTATCTAGTGTTTTTTAGTGTACAAATTTGGTGTTACTTTGTGCAGTGAAGTGCCGCAGCGTGATATTAATATAAGAATCATTGAATTGTGTCGTTTTTAACACTGCTATTGTGTGTCGAGTGAGTTGTCACGTGAACAATTTGCTTTGACCTAATAGAGTCTTAAAACCTACGGCTTTGTTAAAAATAGTCTCCACAGAATCCTTAGGACATTAAAACGCTAAACACCGGCGTTTTATTGAGTGACTGTGACTTCGACTGACTTCGACTGTTGACTACACTTTATCAAACTACACTTGACATTGGCAAAATTAAATGTGTCATGAACACAATACAGGCCATTTAAAAAAAAAAAAAAAAAAAAAACAACGAGAAAATAATCCTAGGAGGCCATCAAATGGGCCGGTCCAAATGACATTTGACCATTTTTTAAAATGTCACCTAGCAACACTGGGAGTGATTGGGAAAAACATTTTCGCGACATGGTCATTTTCGGCGATAGTTATTTGCCCTCTGGTATTATTTAAAAAAAAAAAAAAATGCCATTCAGTCCCGTTATAGATGTAGTATATGGGAAAAATACGGATTTTTTGAATTTCAAAATGGCGGACGAGTTGGCGGCCATTTTGTAAAAAGATGAGTTTTCAAAAAACTTCAAAGTGATTTTTCGGGCAGATGGCGCCACTTTTTCAACTTTTTTGACATGACCTTTGTTGTTGGGCTTAACGAGAGCTACGCGATGGTGAAAAAAAAAACTCAAAATTCTTGATATTTCCGGAGAACGACCCCCAAACGTAAAGTAATAAATTTTCAATTTCTGAGTATGAGGTCCTGTCAAAAACTGACGTTTGATGTCACTTTTGCCCAATCAGAGCGTCTATGTGTAGTTGACGTTGAAAAAAAAGAAAACAAAATTTCGACCTGGTAGGAAGCTGTCCCATACATTTAGTACTGGAGTTGGCTCGAGTGAGGGTTCCAAGGGATTTGTATGGGGAAATTGAAACTTTCCTACCAAGACCGGGACCAAAGGCGGAGCGCCGCGTAGGGCGAAGCCCGGAGCGGCCACTTCCATGTCGGCGCGCCGGAAAATTGACGCGGAGCGCCGCGTAGGGCGAAGCCCGTAGCGGCTATTCCATCACGAGTATTACGTTTAAAACCAAGCGGAGCGCCGCGTAGGGCGTAGCCCGGAGCGGCTATTACATCGAGTCTCGCACTGGGAGTACCAAGCGGAGCGCCGCGTAGGGCGAAGCCCGGAGCGGCCATTTCAATCATTCGGTACATTGCGAACAACATAGCAGAGCGCCGCGTCGGGCGCAGCCCGGAGCGGCCTTCTAACCATATATGAACTTTATCATTGTGCTCTATGCAATACTGCAGAGCAATGGCGAAGCGCCGCGTAGGGCGAAGCCCGGAGCGGCCAAATTATTCCAATTGACGCACACCGGTTATAGCGGAGCGCCGCGTAGGGCTAAGCCCGGAGTGGCCAGTCCATCGTAACATGCAGTCGCAGGAGCAAGCGGAGCGCCGCGTAGGGCGCAGCCCGGAGCGGCCATTTCATCGTTACATATAGAGCGACAAAACCAAGCGGAGGGCCGCGTCGGGCGTAGCCCGGAGCGGCCATTTCATCGTTACATCGAGTGATAGGACCAAGCGGAGCGCCGCGTAGGGCGCAGCCTGGAGCGGCCATTTCATCGTTACATCGAGCGACAGATCCAAGCGGAGCGCCGCGTAGGGCGTAGCCCGGAGCGGCCATTTCATCGTTACATCGAGCGGCAGGACCAAGCGGAACGCCGCGTAGGGCGTAGCCCGGAGCGGCCATTTCATCGTCACATCGAGCGGCAGGATCAAGCGGAGCGCCGCGTAGGGCGTAGCCCGGAGCGGCCATTTCATCATTACATCGAGTGGCCAGGACCAAGCGGAGCGCCGCGTAGGGCGTAGCCCGGAGCGGCCATGTCATCGTTACATCGCGTGGTAGGACCAAGCGGAGCGCCGCGTTGGGCGTAGCCCAGAGCGGCCATTCATCATAAGTCTTTTCAACAAAACCAAACAGAGCGCCACTCGGGGCGCAACCTGCCCAACGACACACATTTGATTTATCCTTCCGTTGGCATAAAAAGAACAAGGGCAAGGCCGCAGGCCGAGCTGCGTCTCGCGAGGCCGAAGGCCGAGCTCCGCGGAGGGCGAAGCCCGTAGCGTCGCCGCGCAGGGCGCAGCCCGGAGCGGCCGAGCGTCGCAGACCTAGCTTGAAGGCGCGCCCGCGCAAAGCGCGGGGCGGCAAAAAGCTAGTCTATCTATCTATCTATCTATCTATTATCTATATTATCTATTATTTATATTATTACATTGACTGTTAAATAATTTTGTAAATCCATGTAATTTTGAATCTATGTAATGTAATTTAATTTATTATTGACATTTTAAATATTTGCATGCTATTTTTATATTAGCGAAACATGAGCACTTTTACTTTTTTTTTATGACATACTTGTATACCATGTTTTGTGCAAATAAATAAATTATTATTATTATTATTATCTATCTATCTATCTATATTATATAAAGTTAGATTACCACTGACTCACTGACTGACTGATCAGGGCTGTTTTTGGGGTGGTTGCGGGTTTTTTTTGCGGGTTTTTTTTTGACAGCCCTGAGTGTTTTTTTAATCAAAGCAGGTTTTTGTGGTTGAAAAAAAAAAAAAAACAAGATGGCGGCCGTTTTTTGCGATATTCACTTTTTTTTTTTTCTATCGCATGGTCATGTTTTGAAAAGTGTCTGAGAATTGCCCGTTGGAGTCGTGCGAGTGGAGGGGGAAAAAAAATGAAAAAACAAAATGGCGGCGCCGCCATCTTGGATTGAAAATTTCATTTCGACCCAAAGATATTGGATATAAAACAAGATGGAGCACTATGAAAATGAATGCAATGTTAATTTCGACTCTATGCAGTGGGAATAAAGATTACTTTGAAATGCCAAATCGCTTTACAGAAAATCGAGCCGAGCGAGATGTCGCTATATAGGATGATGTCCTTGTCTAATGGGTTGCCATCATAAAAAAAAACCTTTGTGGTATAACTTAAGCAATGTTTATATTTCTTCTTCTGGGGAACGTTCAAAATATTTAATAATTTAAAGGAAAGGAAACGTTGGAATAAATAATGTCTTTTTTATTTTTTTTATTTTAAACCATGATAACGACTGTTTTTATGTAAAAGTCGGTGATATGGTAGTTTTAATTATAATCAATATGCAACACTTGGCGTCTCGACATCACCATTATGGCGGCGGCAAAAATAATTTGAAAGTTTTGCATTATTGTGACGACAAAAATAACGTGTAAAAATTGTGATTATTTATTTGTAATGGTTCTCACTTGTTGTGTGATAGCATGCAAAAGAGAATCTTATAAAGGTTGCGGTGTATTTTTCATAAGTAAGTATTTAGTCAAAGTTTTTTTTTTGCATTGAGTAGGGTATCCATTTCGCTTGTCATCTAAAGACGGATTTACTTTTTTATTTTTTTTTGGACAAATCGGAAAGTTTTCATGGTCGAATAAATTGCATGATAATGGACGACCATAAAAAGGTCATGTTACGTAAAAAGTGTAGCAATAAATCTATTTAATTTTTAAATTATCAAATCGTAAAGTATGTACGTTTGTATGAATAATACGCTATGGCCGGTTAAATGTGCCGCAGAGTGTATTATTATAGGTAGGTAAATAGAAAATCTAATAAGGCTAGCACAAAATTTTCGAAAAGTCGGTAGTCTCTTCGTATCGTACGTATACATAATAAGGAATTTTAATTTGGAACTTGTGTTCTTTCTACAAAATTGCTTATAAATACTCAAACGATACTTTGAAACGTTCGTGCTAGCCCTTCTAGTTTGAATGGGCTTCACGAGTTTCCTAGAGAACGCAATGTCCGACTCCCACGTGGGTGGACTAAGTTTCACTACCAATAATTGTAATCGAAACGCTAAAACGTGTGGTCACCTTATTAGAGTAGGACGCTAACCAATATATAGACATCTCGCGAGGCTCGAATGTAAGTAATAAGTGCGCCATCTTGTTATAGTGTAAAATCTTTGTTTCGACCGTTATTTGACAGATCGTAGCTGGGGGGGGGCGCCACTCGATTTTCAAAATTCTTTTTTTCATCTGTGGCGGACATGTTCTATTTTCAAACGTCAGTTGCGTTTTTCCAAAATCCAAGATGGCGCCGCCCCTGGCGGCCATTTTGTTTGGAGAAAAAAATTGGTGTTTTTCAAACGGATTTTGCGGGATGATGGCAACTCTGGAGAGGGTCGGTATGTTCGGACCGTCGGGGGGTAATTTATCGCAGTGTTGCCACGACTGAGAATTTCTACCAAATTCATGGTAGTTTTTGGGCCACGGCCCCGAATGGTAGAAAAAAAAAGTTGCCATGCTTGCGAAATCCGAGTATGCAGTTTGGTAGCTATTAAGACTCGCAATGTCCTCAGGGTAGTTTTTTGGAAAAAACCTGGCAACACTGGAAACGGCGGCGAAATAAAATTTCGGGTGTCGCTGGCTTTGAGGGGCTCCTGGGACGAGAGTATTATAGATGGAAAAAAAGTAAAAATTGTCTCTGGTGCGCTATATGATGTAGTCTATGGTGAGGGGGCGCGCTGTCAAAAAAACAAGATGGCGGACGGGCTGGCGGCCATTTTGTGAATTTGAAAAATTTTTGGAAATTTCAAAGTGATTTTTTTGACAGATGGCGACACTTGAGGGAGTTTGCATGTATGGGGCGGGTGTGAGTCTCGCTTGCGTGTGTTGCCATGTCGAAAAACATTTTTGCTTTTTTTGATAGTTTGGACGTCAGGGCCCGAAATAGTGACGAATCGAAATAGCCGTTTTTGGGACAAAATAATCCCAAGAGGCCGTGAACTGGGTCAGTACAAATGACATTTGACCATTTTTAAAAATGTCACCTGGCAACACTGGGAGTGATTGGGAAAAACATTTTCGCGACATGGTCATTTGCGAGGAAAGCTTATGGTTCTCTGGTATTACTTTAGAAAAAAAGTAAAAATGCCATTCGGTTCTGAAATAGTTGTTGTATATGGGAAAAATACGTTTTTTTTAATTTTCAAAATGGCGGATGAGTTGGCGGCCATTTTGTAAAAAGTGAGTTTTCAAAAAACTTCAAACTGAATTTTCGGGCAGATGGCGCCACTTTTTCAACTTTTTTGACATGACCTTTGTTGTTGGGCTTGACGAGAGCTACGCGATGGTGAAAAAAAAAACTCAAAATTCTTGATATTTCCGGAGAACGACCCCAAAACGTAAAGTGTCAAATTTTCAATT
>CM026303.1:2162735-2374741 GCA_014851415.1 Cnaphalocrocis medinalis
AATAAGACAACAGAAGAAATACAAATATAATACTTTTTACTTTACGCCGACCTAGGGGAGTCAAATATAAATCATTTTCTTGAAATGAGAAGAGAAATTCGACTAAATGTCCAGGTAACCAGTATTCACCCTTCGATCCCGCTGGATAACTTTGATCAATTTTCTTTAACGCGGATCTTGCGGAAATCTAAAACAATAAACGTTCAGTTAAAATAATTACGTAATTATTGTTTGCATGTTTATTGATTTCTAGTCGAAATAAAATTGATATTTATATCTGACCGCTATTAAAACAATGCGTAGACAGTGGAACTACTGTCCCGAAACGAAGTGAGGGCCCTATCTATACTATTTATAAAAGAGATAACTTCCTATAGACAACGACAAGGCTTATAGGTAACCGAAAACAACGAAACCGCTTGCGCGATGGTAATTTGGGACCACAGCGCCATCTATTGGTTTCACTTCTGAATTACGGTCCCGAAGCGAAGTGAGGGCGGGCCCCACTAGTTTTTAATAAAAACCTTGTAGATAAACATACCTCTGTGCGCCCAGGTGGGACATTTCCCTGTACCCTGATCATGCGACCAGGGTACATGCCCCCAGGAATGGGGTACAAGCATGGTACTACCTGTGGACAAAAAAAAAGTAAAAGTTAAGTATCTGCCTAAACACTGCAAACCTTCAAAAAGCGACTTTGCGACTCGTCTGGTGTTGCACCCCCATGGGCGGCGATAATCGCTTACCATCAGGTGATCCGTCTGTTCGTCCTGACCCCCTATGTCATAAAAAAAAATACTGTCAAACTATGGGGGCAAAGGTCTCCAACAAACATACATACTTACAAACTTATATACTATATAATTTTACACAACATCTCATACTGATCTGATAAGTAGCTTAAGCACTTGTGTAACATATATCAGACAACAGAGGAAACACAAATTACAATACTTAAATACATTTTATTAAACCCAGACACTGAACAAACAGATAGTATACTATGTAATTTCCTCAATGAAGAAATGTCACTAACAAATGAGGCATCGGGTCAGTCATAAATCCTCACAAACTTAAGCGTTTATAATATACTAGCTTTTATCCGCGGCTCGCGCCCCTTTTCCCTAAAGCGTGGGGTTGGAAAGGGGCAAAAAATAACCTATGTTACTCTCCATCTCTTCAACTATCTCTACTTAAAAAATCATGTCAATTCATCGCTCCGTTTTGCTATGAAAGAAAGAGAAATATACAGACAGACATACACACATTCCCCATTTATAATATTAAGTATGGAAGTATGGATAAAGTAGGAAAATATATGACTACCTCTCCAATTACTACGACCTTGATACAAATAGCATATGTCATAGAGAATATCATTCATTCATAATCCAAAACTATTCACATACAGTGACATGTCACAGTTGATTGCAATGACTCACCAATTTCTGATAAACCTCACCAATGCTTTTGGTGATTATAAAGTTATTTCTAAGATAAAAATTTGCCTATCCCTATAGCTGCCGTGTATCTAAAATATCCTTAACAGCATTTGATTTTGATTTTTAATTGTGAACCTAACTAACTAACTAACTAGGTTGGCGCACCGACCCATAGTGAGTCTTGGCCTCCGATAATAAGAGCCTCCATCTTGGTCGATCCTGTGCCACCTCCTGCCAGTCATCTGCCGAGAGTCCGCGCAAGTCTTTTTCGACCTCATCCTTCCAGCGATATCTCGAACGGCCGACTGGCCTTCTGCCATTAGGACGTCCCTGATACGCTCGCTTTACCGCACGATCGTCTCCCATTCTTTCTAGGTAATTGTGAACCTAGGAAAATAATATTTACAAGGTTGAAAACTCAAAATCAACCATGTGCAGTTATCGGCCTTTTAGATATAACACGGCAGATGTACAGTCAGCCACACGTCAGATTACCACAACCTGCCGCATTTTCTCAATCAATATTCAATGTTTTTTTTTTTATGTGATAGGTGGCAAACGTGCAGGTGGATCACCTGATGGCAAGCAATTGCCGCCGCCCATGGACGCAATGTTATGTGTGTGACAGTAAGATGAGAGTCAGTTGAAGACATTTGGAGTTTTCTATGGGTAATTTTCATCGGGATGTGACTTTCGTGGCAGTTTTTAAATCCATATTTTTCCAAAATTTTAATTGGGACATTTAAATTTACCAAACATATAGTAAGCCTCTTTTATAAATAATGTAATATTTTTCACTTTCAGAGGAATAAGTAGCTGCTCAATATGTTTTCCCAACTGATCATATTGTAATGTAATGTAAAGTGGACTCCTGTTTCCGCACTTAGACTCTTATTTGGGTCCAGGTGTGCGTGAACTGATCATATTAACACCTCAATATTTAAATAATAGCTCAAAAAATTTGTTCCCTTTTTTAAGCCTCTGATATCAATTTCGGAGAAGTAACTTAATTTTTGTTAGATAGGAGCATAACAGAATTACATTACAAGCATTATGAATAGGTAAGGATAGTGTAAGACAATTGGACGTAGATTAATAAAAACGTTCCAACCCACAAAATGCTTGTTTTGAGTAATAACGTTTTAAAGTTAAATTGAGTAGTCTTCCTGTGGTAGCGAAATATTTTAATTTGGGTCTATCATGATCCAAAATATAATATTAATACCTTTTTTTGTACATTAATAAAACATTAAAGTTTTATTTTTTTTAATTAAAAAAAACGTGATTTTAGACTTGGAACGTTTTTAATTAAACGTGATTTCCTTGGAAGTAGTTTTCGTTACATATTTAGCAAAAAACGTTTCAAAAATAAGAAAATAAAGAGATTTAATAAAAAAACATATTATTCAGACAGTATTTAATCAAATTTGAATATTAAAAATGTATAGTTATTCTGTAGTTTCGATATCGAAGTCAGGAGCCGGGATTATTCCTTTCCGTCTCCCTGCACTGTCCCCTCATGGGGACAGAACGGAATAAAAAGTTCAATTTGTCCCCTTATTAGAGATACAGGGACAGATGGAACTTTTTATTTCTTGGTGTCCCCCATAACACTTTATGTATACAAATAATACTATATGTATTATGTAGTTTATACAACATAACATTAAGTAAAAGATAGTGCTTTGGGTATATAACCAAGTGTATTTGAACAAAAAAACAAAATTTCTTAATTCTCTTCTTTGTTTTTATCATCGGTCACACACATACTTGTAAAATAAATCACAGTAGGTAGATAATGGCAATCAGTCTTCCAATATTGATAATCAGTCTTAATACAACATAATTACATACAACAATTAGCTACTTACCAATCATCATAATCATAATTTCAGCCAATCTGCTAGACACAGGCCTCCCCCAACATTCTCCACATAGATCGTTCCTTCGGGAGTCCCTTGGATGTGGGTGGCACAGGTGTCACCCACATCCAAGGGACTCCCGCGATCTTCCCTAGATCGTCGGTCCACCTGGAGGGAGGCCTGCCACGGTTGCGACCGCCTGCACGCGGGCCTCCAATCTAAGACCTTTCCACCCCAACAGCCGTCTATTCTCCTCGCAATTTACCTTGCCCCATTACCACTTGAGCCACGCAATTCTTGAGGGATCGGAAGCCCGCACGTAAGTTTGATGACTTCAAGCCTCCGGGACAAGCCGGATTCTGGAAAGGCTTTAGCGCCATACACCACAATCAACTTGTACAGAAGACCGAAGTGTATATCTACCATTATGCTTAGCTCTCCAAAGGTGCCGAATAGACTACCGGGTACATACAAGTGTTGCAGTCCGCAAACCGCAAATGCCTCCATGTCAGTTCGTCTTCAGGACCAGAAGTCTAAGCCCATACCACTCCAGGAAGGTGTGAGACAGAGTGACGTTATATCCCCGAAACTGTTGTTGGAGGACGTTTTTAAACTTCTGGAATAGAATGGACTTGGCGTCAATATAAATGGCGAGTACATGACGCACCTTCGATTTGTCGATGATATCGTAGTCATGGCTGAGACCTTGGAAGACCTAAGCACAATGCTCGACGACCGCAGTCGAATCTCTCAACAAGTGGGTCTCAAAATGAACATGGACAAGAAGAACGTTATCTTGAACTCTCATGTCATACCCACTCCTGTAAAAGTTGTTAGCTCTACACTGGAATTTAGACGAATATATTTAAGTCGGACAAAAAATGCAACTTGGTAAGTCAAACTTCGAAAAAGAGATCGATCGGCGAATGCAGCTCGGCTGGGAGCGTTGGCAGCGTTTGGGAAGCTACGCAGCATATTTCGGCCATTTACCACAGTGTTTCAGACACTGTCGAAAGTCGAAAGTCTTTAATGCGTGTGTATCAAATTGCCAGTGAATGACATACGGAACCGAGAACGTGGTCGCTTACAATGAGCCGCTTCAGATGGGCTCCAAAGTCACTCAGAAGGCTATGCTCGGAATCTTCCTTGCGTGATCGTGTCCAGAAATGATGAGATCCCAAAGATTCAAATCTTTGTGAGATCCGCAGAAGATCTAAGATCGCAGACATAGTCCAAAAAATTGGCGTGGTTTCAAGTGGCAATGGGCAGGGTACATTGCGAGGAGGAAAAGACGGCCGTTGGGGTGGAAGATCTTTGATGGAGGCCGCAGCCGGGCAGGCCTCCCTCCAGGTGGACCAACGATCTAGTGAAGGTCGCGGGAGTCCCTTGGTTGCGAGTGGCACAGAACCGGTTCTGTGTGGAGAACTATGTCTAGCAGTGGACGTCTATTGGCTTAAATGATGATTATTATAATTAGTAAAGTAAGTAATCGTTATAATGTAATTATGTTGTTTTAAGACTGATCAATATTAGAAAACTGATTGTATGTACAATATCTACTATTTAAGAAACATTCATTATATTATATTATTAGTGAATTAAGATTTTTTTATTTATTTTCTCAAATACATACACTTGATTAAATAACCAAACCATTGTCTTTTATTTAATGTTATGTTGTGTATGCTACATAAATATAAAATAATATAGTATTATATCTATACATTAAATTTTATGGGGGACAAACAAGAAATAAAAAGTTCCATCTGTCCCCTTATTAGAAATACGGAGACAGATGGAACTGTCAAGCAATCAAATAAATTTCAACCGTCCCCTTGTCGCTAAAGGGGGGACAGATGAAACTTTTTATTCCGTTTTGTCCCCATGAGGGTACAGAGCAGGGTGACGGAAAGGAATATTATTTAAAAAATAACGGCTGCTTTCTTAGATCATTCTTATAAAATAGCTTTAAACATTCTTATTAATTTCTTTAAAACGCTCCAGGATGTTTAGATCGTTTTTATGATTTAGATTTAAACAATAAATATTCCCTTTGAATTTTTCAAAAACGTTTCCAGGGCCGCTTAAATCATTTTTTCGTGGTAAGGTTAAACTAAAAGATATCAACATTTTATTATTATCAAAAACGTTTTCAAATGGCTTAGTTCAGTTTAGCTAAAATTGAAATAAACGCATGTCCTTATAAAACTAAAGGACAAAAATGTTTCAAACTGGTTGGAACATTACTGAGTTTTTCAAAATGACACCTGTCATATGTGTGGGGTTGGACCACCATAGCTGTATCTGTGTACACAAACAAGCTAGAACAGAGTCATTTTCGCTAGATGGTAGTACTATGTTAGCTGATCATAATGGTGTACTTAACTCAATTTTGGACATGTTGTGGGTTGGAACGTTTTTACTAATCTACGTCCAATTAGCAAGCTGAAGTGGCAGTGGGCTGTCCATATCTGCGGCAGAACTTCAGAGTTCTGGAGTGGAGACCGCGTCTTGGTAAACGTAGTGTAGGACGACCTCAGGCTAGATGGAGTGACGATATGCGCAAGAGGGCTGGCTGGAGCTGGATGCGAGTAGCCGAAGATCGATCAAAGTGGCGAGCATTTGGAAAGGCCTATATCCAGCAGTGGACTGCAACAGGCTGATATGATGATGATGAGTGTAAGACACCTTGCTTGTCTTTTTTAATACATTTTTATTAGTCAAAACTGGGAGACTAGCTATCCAATATGATTCACCAAAGAGACGTCATAATTTCGGAAAAGGGAAATATTCACACCAAAACCGACTCACAACAGGTTTTACCTCACCACGTCCAAGAAAACACCTTAAAGATTGTGCAAGAGGAAAAACTATGCATAAATCGGCGTCTAACCGCTTGGTAAACCCAAAAGACCTTCACAATAATATAAGCGACAAATTTACATTCGTCGATATCATCAACACGCCATTACGACATATTTACTTTGTAAATAGTATTAGTTACTTCTTATTGTTCTGGGCGACCTTGGGGACGCCGAAAAGTCGCTGTAGGACCTAAGAATTTCACCTTGATTAAAAAATATTGCAGAATAAAAGTGCGAAACTTACTGGATTGTAGATGGGAGTTGCCATGGTTTAGATGGTGTTAGATGCCGGAAAATGGACGAACGTACAGCAGAGTTGTTAAATATTACACTTAATTATAGCACAGGCTACGCCTAGCACAAAAACACACGGAAAATCCGACGAGAAAACTGTATTGCATTCGTCATATGACAACTGTCTGATGACAGATGACGTCATTTTGTAGGATACGTCATTGTTTATTTTTCCTTTCCGTTCGGAAATTGGAAGTAAGCTGTCACCTACGTTTTTTTAGTAACATAAACTGCTTATTCTATAATAAATAACCGTTATTTCACGTATTAGCGTTATTTATTTATGGCAATACTGCTTAATTTCAAAAGCTAGTAGTCCAAAGCCATGAATTTCGTTTTTCAGTTGGCAGTACTGTAAATATTTTGACGCAATGATGTACTTTTTTGACGTCTTGGTCATAATGGATTTCTTATGAACACAATTAATCGCAATTAAACTATATTTACACTAATTAAATTTGCGCAGCAAATTAAACAGTGTGTTCTACGCCACTCCATCTACGTGTCGGAACAAAAATATTGCAATAACGTGCCTCTAGTGCTTCAAAAATGACGATTGAAGGGAACAAGGACGAATCAGACAAATGCATAGAAATCGCGCAGAGCGCTTTTTCTGCTGGGAATATCGAGAAAGCGGAGAAGTTCTTGCTGAAGGCTGAGCGCTTGTACCCTACAGCGCGTGCTAAGGAGCTTTTGACGCGGGTTCGGGCCGCTGCCTCCTCGGGAAATGTTCCTAAACGCAGTCCCACTACCAGTCCAGGAGTTGAGGAAGTTAGGAGACGGAAAACCCCAGCCCATCAGCCTCCCCAGAGGGAATACACCTCGGAACAGCTAGATGCCGTCCGCAGGATCGGCTCTAAGTGCAAAGATTATTACGAAATCCTGGGTAAGTGAAGTTTTGTAATGTTATTTTCGTTATCTAAATTAAATTACTTGCTATGTCATCTTTGTTTATAACTACGTTAGTACGTACGCTAAAAGACACGTACTATCCTTGCTCAGTACTAAAATTACTTAAACAACACCATTTTGATTTTCCAAGTTACATTTACAAAATATAGTTTACAATAAACTAGCTACCAAATGTTATAAAAACTGAAACAAAAGAAGGCTTATTTTATAAAAAGTTAACTATCTAGGTGAGCCTTGGCCTTCCATAATAAGAGCCTCCATCCAGGTCTGTCCTGCACCACCTGCCATCAGCCTGGAGTCCACACAGATCTTTATCAACTTCATCCTACCAGCGGTACCTTGGACCGCCAACTGAAAAAGAACTATTAATTAAGTTTTCTAGTAGCTTGTAATTGCCGTATAATTATTTTGAGCTTGTAATACAACTGAGTGCCCTAATGTACACTATAGAAATAGAAAGTTTGCGTTGTTTTCTTACCATTACACCTCTGTTTTAGTTTTTTAATTTTCTTTTTTTTTAATCTCTTTATTCTTTATGCTCAAAGCCTTGTCTCAAATATTAAAAAACAGGGTACCTATTTAAAAAATATATATAATACATTTTTTCACTTTCGATAGTGTATGTAGGAATAGAGTATTGGACTGTAGGAGGTGGTTTGAGGGAAACATTGTAATAAACATTTTGGCGATTAAAAAAAGTAACTGGCAAGTTTCTTGCTTTCCGATACCGGTGGTAGAATCGCATTATATCTATTTATTTTTAGTATATCTTATGTATCAAGATATATATTTAATTTCATTTAAATTATATACATTTTTTTATAATATTTTCTTTATGTATGACGATTTGTAAGTGCTATGTACAAGCCTATGGAAATAAAGAATATTTTGACTTTGACTTTGACTGAGTCGAATTAATCTGTTAACAGTATTAAGAGACGGTGTAAATATACATTGGCCTTGGCTTGGCCTTGCCTGCGTTTTTGTGTTGTCAATCAGTGCAAATTATTCTTTTGTGTAGATCTTTTAGTAAGAAATAAAGTTACTTTCAAACATATTTCATCTTGAGGATTTAAACTGACTGTGCCAATAGCACATTTGGTATAGCTGGAGGCACGAACTATAGATTATAGCGATGACCGTTATTTTGCGCACTTGTAAAAAAGAAGACTTTCTATCAAAATTGGTTTCTGCGCACTCTAGGTCATAACTACACTTTCTTGCCTCGGACTATAGTGACCCTTCCTCGTGTGCAAAAGGTTGTGGGTTCTATCTCCACCCTGGACAAACATTTGTGTGATGAATACTTGTGTTTGTTCAGTGTCTAGGTGTTATTTGAAATAGAAATATTTATTATTTTAGACATCACAACACGATACACACATTTTATAGCCAGAGGGTTATCGGGTTGTAGCCTGTCCGGTTACTATCTTAGATAATTCGGGTACGCAACCCCGGCTTCCTCTAGCCTTCAGTACCACATTCCCATTCATTCCGTGGTATGGATGTCCTTGTCCTTCCCTTCCCTTCCTTACACTGGTGGTAGGGTATGGCTATGTTAGGAACTCCTAATATTGCCAGGCCTGAGCGGGTAGGTACCACCATTCAGCCTATTTTGGTCGCAAAGCCTTACGGTGTTTCCGATTAAAGGGCTGGAGAGCCGTTCCCGTCCTCGTCCTTATCCCTCCCCCTCGTAGAATGCGGAGACTTGATGTGGCCGGAAACATGTGGTGTGATAAAGTTGCTTAGTGAGTTTGCCGGGCGTGGTGAATTGACGTCTAGTTTCAGGGAGACCCGGTGGAAATGGTTACCGTCGGCCACCTGCCGATCAGTAGGGGACCCGAACCCAAGAGCATCCTGCTTGGGAGGCTGTCCCGCCAATCGGCGAAAATCCTGAAATGCAGTTGCCGTGCCGGATTTGGAGACCGGAGTGGATCCCGGTAGCTGCATGAAGGGGGGCACCGGGGGCCCTTCCGTGCTATATGTCAGTTCCCCACACAACCCGCAGGCTAACTTTGCACAGCATACACTTGATATTTTTTTAGGCCCCATCTTTGCTTCTGTATTTTACTACCCCATCCCTTCTCTCAAAAAAATTCATGCCACGAAGGAAAAAGAGTAAGTTTATCACGGCGGACACTATATCCACGTTTAAAATGGATTTCTGCAATGTCCGGGGTCTTAACAGCAACCTTGACGCTGTCCATCATCATCTTGAAACAGCACGGCCTGCCTTACTCTTTTTAACGGAGACTCAAATTTGCGCGCCGGATGATATATCGTACCTAGAATACCCTGGCTACGAAGTAGAGCACTATAAAAAATACCTGATAAATATATATTTAGGGCACTAACTGTTGGGCTAATTACTTAAGTACTACTACTTAAGTTGAGTAACTTAAGTAACTACTTACTTAAGTACTACTTACTTAGGTACTTATTTAAGTATTATATTTGTGATCTTCGGTTGTCTGATATCTGCAACACAAGTGTAAAGCTACTTAGTAAGGCGTCAGGTCAATGTATGAGATGTTGTGTGAATTTATTATTATTTTATTTATTTACTAGTGGCCCGCCCTCACTTCGTTTCGGGACCGTAATTCAGAAACGAACCAATAGATGGCGCTGTGCTCAATTACATCGCGCAAGCCTTTCGTGTTTTCGGTTTACCTATAAGGCTTGTCGTTGTCTATAGAAGTTATCTCTTTATAAATAGTATAGATGTATTACATTTTGTGTTTCAGGTGTCACTAAAGAGGCGACGGACTCCGACATCAAGAAGGCATACAAGAAACTAGCGCTACAGTTGCACCCAGACAAGAACCATGCCCCGGGGGCTGCTGAGGCCTTCAAGGTAATACCCAAATCCTTTGCAAATATTTGACCACCAGTTAAGATGAAACTGCTAAATGAATAATTTCTATTTTTGGTTTTAGCAATTCTTTCCACTGGATATAGTAAATGTATACCTACAATATTGATGAGACTATCGTCATCAGCTCATGCCGAATTAAGCACTTCCGTAATTCGTCAAGTTATACTCTGGTTCATAATCATGTGTAGTAAACTGACACATGTCCATGTGTCATCCCCATACATTAACTAACACTCAATTTTACAGGTGCAAAATGTCAAAATGCATACATTTTCATCTGTCAGTTTACTACACATGATTAAAAACCAGAGTATAGTAAGGGATTTCGGTTAGTATAATTATTGTAGTACAGCCACCCGGACTGTGGGGGGTTGTGGGTTCGAGTCCCACCTAAACCGCCGATTAATTATCAAATGCATTATTTACTTAAGGGCCTCGTTCACTGAGTAAAGTGTCAAGTAATTTACTCTTCAATTAAAGTGGGTTCGGAGAAAATTGGAGAAAGTTGTCTGACATCTGTAACACAAGTGCATAAGCTACTTATAACGGAGTCAGGTCAATGTATGAGATGTTGTGTGAATTTATTTATTTACTAGCGGCCGCCCGCGACTCCGTCCGCGTGGAAAAGTAACTTTTTACCCACCTTTCAACCCCTTACAACCCCCTTTTCGCAATAAAAAGTAGAATATGTCCTTTCTCAGGGTCTAGATTATCTGTATACCAAATTTCATTTAAATCCTTTGAGTAGTTTTGGCGTGAAAGAGTAGCAGACAGACAGACAGACAGACAGAGTTACTTTCGCATTTATAATATTAGTATGGAAGTATGGATTATTTAATGTATGTGATGTTGTCTCAATTTATTTATTTAATGTTGAAATATTGTTTACCAGGCCATCGGCAACGCAGCAGCGATCCTCACAGACCCTGAGAAGCGGAAGCAGTACGACCTCCGCGGGGAGGAGCCGACGCACCCCACGCACCACCAGCAGCAGTACTATGCGCGAGGGTTCGAGTCGGACCTGACTGCCGAGGAGCTGTTCAACATGTTCTTCGGAGCTACCGGTCAATATTATGGTGTCTGCCTTGAGTATTTGGCGTGGTGACCCTGACCTTTTAACCCTATATCTTACTTACTAGTGGTCCGCCCTCACTTCGCTTTGGGACCGTAATTCAAAAATGAACTAATAGATGGCGCGGTGCTAAATCACATCGCGCAAGCGTTTCGTGTTTTCGGTTTACCTATAAGCCTTGTTGTTGTCTATAAAAGTTATCTCTTTATAAATAGTATAAAAGATATTATAACGGCGATTAAACGATAACTTCTTACTGTGGGAGAGCTACGGCATGAATGGGACGGCTCGACCGGAGTGATATAGCTGCCTGCCACGAAAGAATAGAGATGACCGTTATTTTGGGCACTTGTAAAAAAGAAGACTTTCTATTAAATTTGGTTTATGCGCACTCAAAGTCAACGCTATTGTTTTATGCCGCAGACTTTACTTCATACTTTTTATTTCTATTATTTTTATGGCTGGATGGCGCATTTGGTGTGGCCTTGCTTCATACGCCAAAGGTCGTGGGTTCGATCCCCACCCTGGATAACCATTCGTGTGATGAACACTTATGTTTGTTCAGTGTCTGGGTGTTATATATATTAATAACAATGAAACGCATTTTAAATGGTATTACACAGTTATACTCGAATAAATTAATATCACAATCACAGAGCGCCAGAGCGCGCGAATCTATCTCTGAATGAAGTGAATGACAGTTCTACTGTCAGATGACTTTAGGGATGGGGTACGCCTAGTGATGTTCTAGGCAATCGATTTTGTTCGTCCAACAATATGTATTTAAGTACCTGTTATACGTATTCTGTAACACAAGTGCTTGAGTTACTTTGTACGGAGTCAGGACAATGTGTGAGATGTTGTGTGAATTTATTTATTGTATTTTATATCAGACCTGCTAAACCCCCCTCTCTCCCCAGCCTTCCCCGGCGGAGGCCCCACAGTGTACACCCGCCGCCGCAGGACGGAACCGGAGCCCCGCGAGGCCCACGCCTCCGCACACACACACACACACACACACACACACACACACACACCACACACACACACACAACAGGCACGCACACACACTCACACCACACACACACACACAGAGCACACTCGCGCCCTCTGTCGATTTTCTTCTTTATTTATTTAGATAGATAGATAGATACTCTTTATTGCACAACACATTACAGAACTTAATGCTAATAGTAATTTACAAATACAATACTTTAAACTTTATTGCACAAAATTTGTAACAATAGGCGAACTTAATGCTCAGGGGCGTTCTCTACCAGTTAACCTTTGGGTCATGCAGAAAAGATAGTGGTGCGGCGAAAAGAGTTATTTGTGTTTGTTTAACAAATGTTGGCGTATGATATCAGATTTGTTAAAATACTTATTCTCTCCCTAGCCTTCCCCGGCGGAGGCCCCACAGTGTACACCCGCCGCCGCAGGACCGAACCGGAGCCCCGCGAGGCCCACGCAGGCCTGGTCCAGCTGCTACCAGTCCTGGTGCTGGTGCTGCTGTCCATGATGTCGGGCTTCTTCATCAGCGAGCCGGTGTTCAGTCTGCAGTCGAACCCGAAGTATCCGGTGGCGAGGGAGACGGCGAATTTGAAGGTTAGTACAAAACTCGCATCGATAAATAATCCATAATTCCATACTATACCTTTCCTAAAGGGTCGGCAACGCATCCGCACTCCTGGTGTAGCTGACGGCCATGGGCGGCGGTGTTCACTTACCATCAGGTGATCCGCTTGTTCGTTTGCCTTCCTATACTATAAAAAAAAAACTATTTGTTTTTTATGTGATAGATAGCAGACGAGCAGGCAGATCACGTGATGGTAAGCAATTGCCGCCGCTCATGGACACTTGCAACACCAGTGGAGTTACAAGTGCGCTGCCAATCTATTATCCCCTTCCCCCCGGGATGGGTTTCCGGTACCCTCACTCACTCGGCGAAACACAGCACATGAGCTGCTTCACGCCGGTTTTCTGTGAGGCAGTGGTATCACTCCGGTCGAGCCGGCCCATTCATGCCGAAGCATGGCTCTCCCACAATTACTACTAATTGGTTAGTAGAAAACTCGCATAGATAATCCATACTAATAAAAAATTTGTGAGGGCACTCACTAAGGATAATACGCACTCGAAGTGCGAGCAATCCCAGATATCACTTTTTGCCAAACCGTGTCGTAAATGCGTGGAACAATCTTCCTGAAACTGTGATAAGTGCTCCTACAGTGAACTCTTTTAAAAATAGACTGGACAAAATTACAAACGGACTACACAAGTGCAGTGATATACACGCATCAGCATTTTTGCTGCTAGTGTATTAATAAATAATAATATTGTAATGTATGTAATGTAAAGTGGACTCCATTTTCCGCACTTAGACCAAAAAAAAAAAATAATAATATTATAAATGGACCGCATCAGAAATGATGTAATCCGAAAGAGAACCAGATAGTAGGGGAGCCCAGGATGCTAAATCGGGATTTACTCGAGCGTCAAAGAGACATATTGGATTGCGAAGCTTACATGATAAGAAAAAAAAAATGTCATATAATATCCATACTTCCATCGGTGGGGGAAGTCGCTGTAAATTTTCAAAAATGTAAAAAAAAACAGTTGCATGGACATACTCGAGCGCGTCAGATATTAATAGCATCCATGTCTTACGTATTTTTGAAAACATACATATTTTAATCTGACTGTTTCCATGGTGGAGGTGGTCGTACGTAAGGGTAAAAAACGGAAAAAAAAAATT
Organism: Cnaphalocrocis medinalis; assembly: GCA_014851415.1. NCBI lineage: Eukaryota > Metazoa > Arthropoda > Insecta > Lepidoptera > Crambidae > Cnaphalocrocis > Cnaphalocrocis medinalis. The sequence continues at coordinate 2,176,812 of CM026303.1, forward strand.
TAATCGAGCGCGTCAGATTTTCAAAGGGGGTGTTAAGTGAACCTAAAAAAAGGTTCTTATATAATAATCTGACGATTTAGATGTGACCCAAACTCGCGGCCATTATTTGAATGAGCAAAAAAAAATCGCCATTTTGAAATAGTCGAGCGCGTCAGATTAAGATATATATGGTTCATCTATGTACCCTTAACGTGTTGTCTCATAATCTGACAATTATCTGGAGGGATTGGCCTAATCTGACAATAGAAATTTTTTTTTTTTTATTTTTTCAAATCTTTTAACTTAACGAATTGAAAAACTGAAAAAATAGCATGCAAATAAACCAGTATATATTTTTTGAAGTGATGTCCCAAAAGTGCATTTGTCCGCTAAGCGGACATTCCACAGTTGAGTGGATATATACGTTGTAAACAAAACCATCTGCGCGATCAGCTGTCATGGCGTCATGGGAAAAGAACCCAGAGTGGGGACAGAGTGAGAGAGACATAGATAGAGAAAGAGTGAGAGAGGAATAGAAACTCGGAGAGGGGAATACCGGCACCACGTAGCTGCACGCTTTAACTTTATCGATTATTTTTCCTTCCTTCGGCTTATGGAAATTCATCAGATTATATATTTTTTCGTGAACGTTGAATTATTCCCTTAAAAATAAAAAAAAATTTAGCCACGCTCGAGAAAGTCAAGATGACGTTTTTTTTTTACAAGTTTGTAACCCACTAACTTCTTATCGTCAATCGAAAATTGTCAGATTAGTGGAATATACACTTTTTAGCATCTAACTTATCCTATCTTAATCTGACGCGCTCGAGAATTTCAGATGATCAATTTTTTTTTACTAATCTGATCCTTTATCCTTGACGCACGGCCACATATACAGGACTCATACTCAGTGGAGGTATTTAATGGGGTACAAGGTACCTGCCTGTATAGTAATCTGCCGCGCTTGAGTAAATCCCAAAATCCCCTCTTGGGCTCCCCTACTAAGAGTCACCGACATAGCCCACATAGCAAACTGAAGTGGCAGTGGGCTGGTCACATTAGCCGCAGAACTGACAACCGTTGGAGCCGTAAAGTCCTTGAGTGGAGACCACGACTCGGTAAGCGTAGTGTTGGACGCCCTGCGACAAGATGGGATGATGACATTCGAAGGCTGGCTGGAGTGAGCTGGATGAGAGCGGCCGAAGATTGGGAGCGGTGGCGTGCATTGAGGGAGACCTATGTCCAGCAGTGGACGAGTGTGGGTTGCTGATGATGATAAATATTATAAATGGGAAAGTGTGTCTCTCTGTGTTCTAACCCCCCATTTTAAAGAAGTGGGGGTGCGAGCGAATCCGCGGGCAAAAGCTAGCTATTAATATACCTTTGTTTTTTTCTTATTTCAGGTACCATATTATGTGAAGGAGAACTTTCACTCGGACTACCAGGGCTCCTTGCGAAGGCTGGAGATGTCTATAGAAGAGGAGTATATAGGTACGTCGCTATCTTTTACACTATTTATAAACTATACTATACTCTAATTCATAATCATGTAAAGTAAACTGACAGATGTCAATGTGTCATCCCCATACATTATCACTCAATTTGACACATGCAAAATGTCAAATTGCATAGAAACTTGTCATTTTCATCTGTCAGTTTACTTTACATGATTATGAATCAGAGTATACACTGGGGAGCAAATGTGCCGAGCCACTACCTAATTTCCATACAAACGTGTCTATACTCCGATTTGTAATCATGTGGGGTAAACTGACAGATGTCAATGTGTCATCCCCATTATCACTCAATATGACAGATGCAAAATGTCGAGATTGAAACTTGACATTTGCATCTGTCAGTCCACATGATTAAAAATCTGAGTTTACAGATTTAGTGTATACTCCAAACTGGAATTCAAGACCAACAAATCTACGACAGATACGTGTCACTGTCAAATCTGTTAATGTCACTTTTGTCATTTTCAAGTGACATTTTCAGGTTTCGCCAACCTTTTTGGCATTATTTTTCTTATTATGCAGACTAAAACTGTCAAGTTTCCATACATTGTTAAAATGTTGTGGGTAGATACCAAATGTTATTAACACCTGAAGTGTTACAAGCGCAATACCATCTTTGAAAACTAAAATTACTGATGGTTAAGTTTTTATTAGTGTCTTGTATTTGTGTGAAAAAAAGTAAATATTTTTTTTTTAATTATAGAATCAAAATTATATCAGCGAGTGTTTTTAGAAAAAAGGGGTACATTGTAGTAGATTTTTTGGTCTTGAATTCCAGTTGTGGGTATAGATCTTTTTTTTTTTTTTGATGTGATGTCTCAATTTATTTATTATCATCATATTCCTGTCCCTCTCCCGCAGTGGGTCTCCGTCACGCGTGTCACCGCGAACGCAACTACCGCGACAGCATGGCGTGGAAAGCGCGAAACTTCGGCGACTCGCGCCAGTACGCCGAAGCGCAAAAACTCAGAACGCCCAGCTGCGAAAAGCTGCAGTCTTTCCAACGATAATTCTGGGAATGGTGGGTTTTGGTTCTACAAAGGTGTATTTGTCAATAAAGTTGTGAAATTTATTCTTGAAGAACTAACTAATGGGGCTACCATACTCTATGACGGAAGCGACAGTGGCGCCATCAATTAATTTCATGACTTTCTTGATGAATTATAGTTACAAAAAATGTATTTAAATTGTGATTTAGATGGATTTTTTTTAGTAGTTTTTGCATTTCAGGAGCGGATAATCTTATTTCTATTGTATTTCAAACGGAAAAAGCTTGTTTTGTCCGAAAAAATATAGCGACAAGAGCTGTGCTCAGGCAAGATTCTAAAGAGAAATATTTCAAATAGTGATAGTATTACCAGACCAATCGATCAATGTTGATCGATATCATCGATCAACTTCGATCGAGGACATCTATTCACGTCGATTGAGGGTATCGATCAATTTTGATCAAGAGCATCGATCAACTTTTATCGAGGGTATCGATCAACTTCAATCGAGAACATCGATCACCGTCGATCGAAGGCATCAAATAATGTTGATCGCGTGCTACGATCAATGTTGATCGAGGGCATCGATCAACATTTGAAGTTAGTTAACTGGTCTGGTAGTTAAATGGGGAGAGAAGGTTGGTCTACTTGGTCTTTTATCGGTCTACTGGCTTCAAAATTATTAAATTAAATTAATTTAATTGCCGAATTAAAGAAGCTATTCCTAAAACATACACTGACCACGACCATGGTTTACTTGTTCTTTTTGTGCAATAATATACAGGGTGTATTGATAAACATTTACATCCCTTAACTTCGTTTATGATGGAACTACAGTGAAATGCAAAAACTAAGCTCAAATTTCATGAGAGTCTAGTCGATTTATTGTTAGTTCGTACACGAAATGTAATTCAATAAAATTGTAACAACTACCATAGTATGAAATCATCCAAAGTTTCAATTCACCATTTTTATCCCCATCCCTTTCACATGAGAGTGCGTGTGAAGAGATAGGGATAATCTGGTCGTGCATTCGTTTTCAGAGTAGGCCCCCTAATAATATTAAAATAAAAGACAGTATTTTATTGACTGGCTTAATGGCGCATTTGGTAGTGACCCTGCCTCATACGGCAAAGGTCGTGGGTTCGAACACCCTGGACAAACATTCGTGTGATGAACACTTGTGTTTGTTCAGTATCTGGGATGTAATATGTAATTTAAGTATTTGTGTTTCCTCTGTTGTCTGATATCTGTAACACAAGTGCGTAAGCTACTTAGTACGGAGTCAGGTCAATGTGTGAGATGTTGTGTGAATTTATTTATTCAATATCAAATATGAGAATTTGACACATTGTAGTAACGACGTCTAATGTACCTATGCTGACAGATTCATTAAGGGGCTATACGAATGAAACTAGCGCCGCTAACCTATTTACAATGATTGTGGCGAAAATATGATATTTTTGAAGTAAATAAAACATTACAGACTTAGATCCAAGTAAATTGGATTTTTCAAGATGCAATTACTATAAAAACAGCGACTTTTAGCAATAATTAACATTATTGTTACTTGTCGCGTGTTAGAAATATTGTATTGCATCTTGGAAAATCCAATTTACTTGGATCTAAGTCTGTAATGTTTTATTTTCTTCAAAAATATCATATTTTCGCCACAATCATTGTAAATAGGTTGGCCACTTTTAGCAATAATTGACATTATTGTTACTTGTCGCGTGTTTTTTTTAATGTGATAAGTAGCAGACGAGCAGGCGGATCACCTGATGGTAAGCAATGCCGCCGCTCATGGACACCTACAACACCAGTAGAGTTACAAGTGCGCTGCGAACCATTTAAAAACCAAACATCGCGCAAGCGTTTCGTGTTTTCGGTTTACCTATAAGCCTTGTCGTTGTCTATAGAAGTTATCTCTTTATAAATAGTATAGATGGGGCTACCATACTCTATGACGTAAGCGGCAGTGGCGCCATCAATTAATTTCATGACTTTATTAAGCATTACAAAAATATTTCTTGTCAAAGTCTTTTTAATAACATCGAAAACAATCAAGATTCAATTTAAAATACTGAATAACACTTCATAATTTGCATTTAGTATTCACATTTTTTTCAATAAATTTTATCTTTAATCTTCTTCAAACACCCTGTGTAAAGACTTACTCTATAATAAAAAAATAGCTTCAAAAATACGGTTATTACACAAAATAATTACATACAGAAAGGAGGCTGCCCACTAAGAGCTATAAACGTGTCATGTACTCACGCATGCGCACTAACGGGCAAATACGCCTTTTCGACCACATTAATCCTAGCCTATGACATAAGATTGTCAAACTGTCGAGGTCTGTGGTAGAGGCCGCGCGCTTATGTACTCATGCCGGGCCAACAACCCTAGCATATGTCAACGACGAACTCTTCTAAATTCAAAATCAGGCTGAGTCTACCTTCTGTGTGTAATTATTTTGTGGTTATTATGTTGTTTATGTAAACGGTGATAATATAGGGTGTCCCAAAAACTTGATTACAGTACTGTTATTTAAAAATATTGGGACATCCTATACATATGTGTAGTGAAATTAAAAATATATTTACTATAGTTACGGATTGTGTAAAAATGTGTATGTATCAAAATGTATGTAGGTAACAAAATTGAATAAAATAAGTAGTGTTATTTATTTGAATTCAAATAAAACAGCAAATATTTAGGTAATTAGTTGAATTAAATTACCTAATAAAAGCCACAACTAATAATATCGTACAGGCTTGTTTTTAAACTCTCCTGTTACATTATCGTCCTTCGAAAATTGAAATGAAATCATTGCTAAACCAATCCAAAAAAAATTTTGCTGCGGGCAAGAAAACGCCAAAGTCACAAAAAGACAATTCGAGAAATTTCTACACAATTCTCGATGTTTCTAGAACCTTCGATTTTGTACCATTTCGGGTTTCTGAGGCGATTGGCGTATGCAACGTAGTGCAACGGAATATCGACCTTATCCAATAGAGTTAAGCTCAATTTCCGCTTGCTAGGGGTACCGCGGTTGTAACATTATTTATCTATGTCATTGGATTGGCTTTTCCCATCAAAAATATTTTATTCAGCCAATGGGGATTTTTGGAAAAAAAGTTCCAATAATTCCCATTATAAACTTATAAGCGTTCAATGGGGGTTATTGGAACTTTTTTTTCCAGAAATCCCCATTAATGGGGCAAGTCAATGGGGATTATTGGAATAACCCATCAAATTGGATATTTATACATAGTCTTGGGTTGGTTCTTTCAAGTTTCTTGTAAAACAATATTTTGTTAGGTTGCAAACGTATAGAAGCACCATTTCAAAAAAAAAAAAAAAATTAGTTAAATAAATTCACTATTAATTTATTTATAAAATTGTATATCAAATAGTTTAAGTTTCATTTATTGACTTAAAATAAAATGTTTGAAAAATTATATCGTCTTTTTCATTTAAAAAATACTACTAACTCCAGACTTCCGCACTCAGAGACGTTAAAACCTTAATTATCACTTAACACAAAAATATTGACCTTTATTTCAATAGACATAAAGAATATCCATAATTAAGATGAGCATTAAAGTTAAATCACGTCTCTGAGTGCGACAGACAGTCTCATAAATAAAGAATAATATCCGTTTCTTTTACTTACATTTAAAATTAAAAACTATTTTAAAATAGCAAATTACTGAACTCTTAACAGCTTCTCAACTTTAAGAGCTACTTAGAAAGTGATAGCTTGATGTTTGAGTAGTTCCTAAAGTTTGAGAATTCGGGTTATATGTAAATAAAATATATTAAAAAAAATACTTCTTATTACAATAATAACTATTTCACACGCCAAAGTTTCCGGTAGACTCTTTCGACTTTAATGCTTTGGAATAAGGTCTAAAAGGGTTATACCGGGAATTTTGTCGAGTATACTTAGATCATAAAATCTCTAGATAGTGACCGTTCAATTATTACGTAAGCATCGATGGGGGGAGGGGGGGGGGTCTTGTCTCTGCTTACTTTTGATAAATTCAGGAAGAGAAAGTATATTTTATCGCCAATTTTTACTGACAAGGGGGGAGGGGGGTTAAATTACCCAAAAAATCTGCTTACGTAATACTTGAACGGCCCCATACACAATTCGATGCTGAAAGCGTTTGAAAAAGTGATCCCAAATTTTACAGTCATTGATAAGTATTTGGAATTTCGAATAATGCCGTCGAGAGGTTGAAAACAAAATGTACTATTTCATTTTCGACCCTCATCCATATAAATTCAAAATCCGGTAGATGGCGAAACGTTGACGTCAGCCGGGCTAAGATGCGCACCGCGACAAAATTTTGTCGACTCTCGTCACAGATAACTTTATACTAGGGGACAGATAGGACACTTCGATTTCTGACATCAGTTTACACGGTGCAACGCAAAGCGCTGGCATCGCGGCGTGCGAGCTAGTGAAGTTACTGATTTAGGTAACGATATCGATATCTTATGTTTATGTATGATTTAGTGATGTTCGTAGTCGATAAGATAATTATGGTGGGATAGGTGGTGGATGGAGTTCTTTACTTCTTATAATGTGTCAAGAAGCTCATGACAATGGATTTTTGAGGAACTTTCCCATGTCTTATAAACAATGGGCGCTGTCAATAAAATTCATGACTTTCTTGATGATATGTTAGGTGTAAAATAATACAAGACATTACATACAAGAAATCATTTATTTATTCGATCGTAATTTCAACATTTTATATTTCATCGTGTATTTTTCTATAATATCCCCTTTTAATATTTTATTAATAATAATGTTACACCAATTATGTATATGCACACGCATAATTAGTGTCATGAAAAAATCTTGTACACTTTGCTTGTGAATTGTACAACCCAACCATTTTATGCTTATTTTGGAAAGAAATGCTTATTTTGGAAAGAATATCATGTTTTAATATTTTCCCCACATTATTTTTGTGGGAATACAAGTTTAGGTTGTTATGGATTCCGTTAGATATATCCCTGTACAAAAAGAGAAAACGTTTGGAAGGATATGCTAAATTATTCTTTGTACATTTTTTGTATTCTCTGTGCAGAATCCACTCGTGAATGTTTTCTTTGGAATTGGCTAAATAGGTATCTTGACACTTTTTGCAATTAAATTTTTTTGATATTTTTCTGCATAAATACCCGGCTGTGTAAGCAGATGAATGCATTTTTAGTCTTTCTAGGATGGCATCAGCCGGGCTAAGATGCGCACCACGAGATAATTTTGTCGACACTCGTATTGCGTCAGCGCTAGTTGCTTCTCGCTCACCTGACAGGGCGAGGAGCGGGACAGAAAGATACGCTCTCGCGAACGAGAGTCGACAAAATTTTGTCGCGGTGCGCATCTTAGCCCGGCTGATGTGTTATTAGTGGTGCCCTTTTCTTTGTTTACTTGATGATGATGATTGTTCATTACAATTCAAATCTATAGGCACATTTTCCTTATCATCCTCATCGTCTCGTAGCAAAGAATAGAAGTCAACAATTGTTGCTCTTCATCTTCTTCACAGTTAGAATAAATACTGTGAGGTCCATCACATTTGAAATTAGGAGTGATTTAAATGAGTTGATAAAAGTGTATGTGTCAGAGTTCACATTTCGATAATTACAAGCACGATTCTTCCAAAAAATTTTCGAGTGGATCTGGTTTACTAAACGTGGGTAAAAATATTGGTCAGTCCAATTCATTGAATAAAAGTTTTGATATCCTCTCCATGCTTTCTAATGTTGTGATCCAACCATCAAGCGATGGAACGCGCACATGATATTCTTTTTGGTTTCCCACGGCCCTTTTACTGGTTGAGTCGACAAATTTCATACTTTTTAATGTTTTTGATAGCTTCACGCCAAAATGTATGGTTTTCGGAGTTTGGCTTGACTGCCCCTCTTACTTCCCCTCTCATCGCACTCCGCCTTGAGCCGTTAACACTATCAAATAGTTGATCTATGAAGGGCTACTACTTCACCAGTTGTTTTCATTGTTGTACTGACCTTTTCACCACTCGCAGTCGTGCCTAAAAACCACAGAGTAACTTATAATACTGGTAAAAACTGACGGCTGACTGTACCTCGCAGGAACAAAAGCGTGCAACAATCAGCCGCTCACAAACACGCCGCCGTATGGATAACTCCATTTAAAATGTAAGGGAGGGTAACTGAAAGCAAACCAGTCAGACGCTCATTTGTTAACCTAGTGGGGACACGGCCTTAGATATTCCGTTGTCATGATCTGACGTGATGATTAGCATCGGGCACACCACAAGCAAGTCTCGTTCCATATTTTATCAGACTTAAAGAAAGTACTATAAATGTGAACTTACTAAACAGCATGTAATAATGTCAAATAATTTTTTTTTTCTTGATAAATGGTTGTGAAAGAATGTAATTTAGGCAAAACATGTCTTAAAACTATTATAACTTACCAATAGAGCTCAGTGGAATGCCATGAAGTATTTCCTTGGTCGAAAATAGGCAGGGGTAGCCAGTTGCGAGCCTGTTTCCGTTTGCATCGAACTGACTACGGTCAAAGTGGTTTTGACAAACACTTGTATAATCCAACTGGTGTTTAGTGAGACCACTTAGCCCTATATTATGCGGTACTAAATAAGAAAGCCACAAATGTCTCAAATTATCGTCCTTCGGAAAGAAAAAAAAAGGCGATGAATCCGTTCGGTTGATTTGCAGTTTATTAAACAGCATTTTCTCGCACCCATGGCGAAGGCATGGGCGATGATCCAACCCGGAAAGATTAATTGTTATTTCAGCCAAAAAGTTTACGGAAAAACTCACTGAACACAAACACCAAAACAAACACAACTCGAGGAAAAAGTTTTGAATTGTCAACGTCAAATTGAAAAAAATATGGCGGTACAGTAAAAATGGCGACCACGCGGCGACCAATAGGAAAATAGCACAGCAGCGCTTCGCGTTGCACAGCGAAACTATAGTGTCCACAGGCCTGATTCTCCGTTATCGCGAGAGCGTATCTTTCTATCCCGCTCCTCGCCCCTGTCAGGTGAGCGAGAAGCAACTAGCGATGACGCAATACGAGTGTCGACAAAATATCTCATGGTGCGCATCTTAGCCCGCTGGTCCAACTTTGACGACATTGGTCGTTTTGTACGTAAATTCCGAAATTATGACAAGATCCGTCAAATATGGAACCACTCCACTCGTTGTTGGACCTGACGTCAACATAACGCCATCTATCGGATTTGCATAAAATTTGCAAAAACCGTCATTTGTTTTAAATTACGAAAATGCTAAATAATGCTCTTTAGGGAACGGAGCCTTCAACGGCGATGACACTTTTAACGCGTCCACACTGAGTTTAAATGATCCAAGGCTTGGATCATTTAAAGTTTAAATGATCCAAGCCTTGGATCATTTAAACTCAGTGTCTTGGATTCCAAGGGTATCTACCGTCTAATATTTTATAGTAATATCACAACTTTAATACATAATTGTAATGATAGTATACAAGTTTTCTTATGTGATAGATCACCTGATGGTAAGCGCTTGCCGCCCATAGATACCTGCAACACTAGTAGTCACAAGTGTGCTGCCAACCTTTAACCTCCTTTCCCCCAATTGGGCCCCCCTCTCGTAGTAACATGAATTAAGTAAATGAAAAATATTACGAAGGCTACGGGATTCCGCCCTATGCGGCGTTGCACTATGTAGTGCAACGCCGCGTAGGGCGGAACCATTACTTGTCTCTTTTTTATTATTTTGAGCGGCTATGCAGGTTCAATTTTTTTAGCTACCGTTGCTTTTTGTCGGCCGCTCGCCTAATTACAAACGTTTGTTTTAGAAATGCTCGTAGCCGCCGTGTACAAGCGGTTTGCTATTTTAATGTAATCAAATGAGCCCTCTGTGCGGATTGCGACCCCTCGTCAATAGCTGCTGAGACTCTTGTCGTGTAGTCGATCGAATTACACACATGTCACTGCGACCAGTTTGTCCTTCACTTGTTGGTGACGCAGCAGATGTTTCTAGCGTCAGGCGCGGCTTTATGCGCTCTCGCAAGGTGCCTGGCGACGTTGCTTCCTTTCGCTACACTAATATAGTTAGTAACGAAAGGCAAGATAGCAGCGCCGCGTAGGGCGGTATCCTCACTTGTTGGTCCGCCCTATGCGGCGTTGCGCTCTTGTACAGTGGCCTCCCCCTTTGTCCCTCACGGATTCGAGGATGCGTATATTTATTTTACTCATTTACCTATTACGAAACTAACAGGATTCCGCCCTAACGCGGCGTTGCACTACTCGCCGCATAGAGAATGCGTGTCACTACACTATGTAAAGCCGCGTGGGGAGCAACTCTCACTTGTTGGTCCGCAGCAGTTACGCCCCTATGCGGCGTTGCACTCTTGTACAGTGTCTTTGCCTTTTGTCTCTCACTGTTGACGCAGCAGTTCTGCCCTATGCGGCGTTGCATTCATTGTACAGTGTCTTTGCCTGTGTCCCTCACTTGTTGGTCACACAATCAGATGTTGCTAGCGTTCGGCGTCGCATTATGCGCTCTCGCCAGGTTGCCTGGCGACGTTGCGGCGGCGCGCGAAAGCTGTTCCCGCAGACGCCGCAGCGGAACGACGCGGCGTCGCGCGGGAAGTATCCACTTATGGTATTAGGGTCACGGGATCAAAATTAAAATCAACTGTTCCATATAATAATGCGAACGTCATTCTATTTTGTAGGTACCAGCTGGTTTTTATATTGCTTATTTTGACGATTTAACATGCTAAAGGTACTTTATTTATACATTTTTTATTATTAGTGTGTCCTCTGTTGTTTTTTTCATTGGCTAGATCAATTTAAGAGGTGTTGTGTTAATTAATTTATTTGTTACATGTTACGAAAGCTACAGGATGCCGCCCTACGAGGCGTTGCACTTCACGCCGCATAGGGCGGAAGCCTCCATTGTCTCTTTTTAGATCCTATTCTGGCCAGTTTGTCCCTCACTTGTTGGTGACGCAGCAGTTCCGCCCTATGCGGCGTTGCGCTCTTGTACAGTTCCTTCACCTTTTGTCCCTCACTTGTTGGTCACCAGCAGATGTTACTAGCGTCAGGCGTCGCATTATGCGCTCTCGCCAGGTGCCTGGCGACGTTGCGGCGGCGCGCGAAGCTGTTCCCGCAGACGCCGCAGCGGAACGAGCGCGGCGTCGCGCGGTGGCGGTGCGCGTGGATGCGCATTAGGGTTACGGACTTGAAGCGGGCTGGGCATTGTTCGCACTGGAAAGAAAAGAATAAAAAAAGTTCAAATATGACATACGATCACCTACCCCTCCACCCTTTTTAGATAGATACTAGTGGCCCGCCCTCACTTCGCTTCGGGACTGTAATTCAGAAATGAACCAATAGATGGCGCTGTGTCCAATTAATCGCGCAAGTGTTTCGTGTTTCGGTTACCTATAACCCTTGTCGTTGTCTATAGAAGTTATCTCTTTATAAATAGATTATCCTAAATATTTCATTTATTATTTTTATTGTTTATTTAATTTATGTGATAGGTACCTATATGTATAGTATAGAAGCAGGCGGCCCATGGACACCTGCAACACCAGTGTGAAGTCACAAGTGCGCGGCCAACCTTCAACTTTGCCTCATTTCATTCCTTTACCCAAAGGTTGTCTAGCAGAAATCACTTTAAGCGAAAAGACCCCATTATTGTTCTATATTCGACCATATAATTATATAACTCTGTAACCTTTTGTGCAATAAAGAGCATTTTGCTTTTTGCTCCATTATTTTTTTTTACAAATAAAATATTTGTGAAAATATATTTTTTTACTCAAAACATTTAAAAGTACCTAGGTATTTGTAAATTATTTTATTACATTTATTAGTTACTTAATTTCACCAATAAAAAACAGAAATAAAATGAAAAAAACAGGTTTTTTTTTATTTATTTAAATATACAAATGTCCATGAAATAATAAAAGTAAAAAAACATCATAAATATGAGAGAAAAAAAAGAATCAGATTGCCGAAACCCGGATTGAACCGGGGACCTTTAGATCTTCAGTCTAACGCTCTCCCAACTGAGCTATTTCGGCGGTGATGGACGCCGCGAAAATGTCTACTATATTGCTGTGTCAATACGTCATAGGATAATGTTGTTTTTATGAAGTTGTTTTCGATAAGAGATAGTTTATTTATAGAAAACATCGATATAAAAAGACGTAGAACAAATGTTCGGAATATAGTTGGTAGAACACGTGGTTAAGGATGTAAATGTTTACTGACGGGACGTTGTGTTGTTGTGTCGTGTGCGAACAAATAAATGTATTTTATCTTTAAATACACACAACTTTATCTTTTTTTATATTTTAATACAGATATTTGTGTTGGGTCTGGGTGTATGTGGTTTCTTCGTTGTTTCTGGTTGCCATTGCACAAAGGAAAACCTTAGTTTGGGACCAGGACATTGTATGTGATGTTGACTGTAATTATTATTTTGAAATAAATATAAATAAACTTTTTTTGCCAGAAACACAGTTTGTATACAGTTATATATGTATGTGTGTTTATTGCATTAATGTTTAATCCTTACCTGCACAGTCTTCTCGGGCAAGTGTATGGCCACGTGCTGGAGGTAGCTGCTCTTGCGGTGGAAGCCGGCGCCGCTTAGGGCGGAACAAGCGAGAGTTCCGCCCTACGCGGCCTTACATTATAGTGTAGCGACAGGCATTGTCACCGCCGCAACGGCACCTTGCGCGAGCGTATACACGCTTGACGAATGTATACGAGAGGCAGCAAACGAGCAAGCGTGTCACCTGCTGGCATGGTCTTTATCTCCTTACCTGCACGGTCTTCTCGGGCAAGTGTATGGCCACGTGCTGGAGGTAGCTGCTCTTGCGATGGAAGCCGGCGCCGCAATCCGGGCAAACGTAGGGCTTCTCACCCGTGTGAAGACGCTCGTGGATCTGACGGACACCAGATAAAAAAAGTATCAGTAAATCGGATTTCAATTAAATATTAATAATCGTAATATTAATTTAATAGCGATGACCTTGAGTGCGCAGACACCAATTTCAGTAGAAAGTCTTCCTTTTCACCTTGAACAGTCTTGAACTCACCTTGTACTATCGTGAACTCACATTGAACTGTCTTGAACTTATCTTAAACTGTCTTGAACTCACCTTGAACTATCTTATTCACTCTTGAACGGTCTCAAACTCATATTGAAATGTCTTGAACTCACCTTAAACTGTCTTGAACTCACATTGAACCATTTTGAACTCACCTTGAACTGTCTTGTTCACTCTTGAACGGTCTCAAACTCTTATTGAAATGTCTTGAACTCACCTTAAACTGTCTTGAACTCATCTTGAACTGCCTTTAAATCGCCTTGAACTGCCTTTAATTCTACCTTGAACTGCCTTTAAATCACCTTGAACTGACCTTGACCTGCTCCGCGTTGGAGGCCTTGTAGTCGCAGTAGGAGCACTTGTCCGTCTTCTCGTAGCCGTGCTTCGCCCGACAGTGCATCAGCAGGAGGCGCCGGGTGATGAACTTCTTGCCGCAGTGCTGATGATGATGGAATATGGTGATTAAGATAGGTAGTCATCATCTTTAAATGTGTCAAATTGTGTGTATACTCTGATTCATAATCATGTTAAGTAAACTGACAGATGTCAATGTGTCATCCCCATACATTATCACTCAATTTGACACATGCGAAATGTCAAAATGCATAGAAAACTCATCATTTTTCTGTCAGTTACTTACATGATTATGAATCAGAGTATAGTCATCATCATCAAAATCAAAATGAAATTTTCATGCGGATTATCAAAACTCATAGGGCAAAATGATGCTCAAAATGGTTATTTTATGACATAGCTGGAAGACGAAGCGACGGATCACCTGAAGGTAAGCGATTACCGACGCCCAAGGACACTTGCAACACCAGTGGTGTGTGTCACAAATGCGCTGCTTAGCTTTTAACCCCCTTCCCCTGGATCGGGCCTCCGGTACCCTCACTCACGCAGCGAAACACAGCGCATGCACTGATTCACGCCGATTTTCTGTGAGGACGTGGTATTACTCCGGTCGAGCCGGCCTATTCATGCCGAAGCGTGGCTCTTCAACTACTGTAGGTAGAAGATGTGGTTAAAGGGATGTAAATGTTCACAGATACACCCTGTATTGTAGCTTGAAAGTTAAAGTTTCTACCAAGTACTGAATAAATGTTATAATTTGTTTGTCAGTATCATTTTGTGTGCACTGTGCCTGAAAATGACGAAAGAAAATCTATTTATTCAACTTACTTCGCAAACAACATCAAATCCAGTATGTATCTTATAATGATTCCTTAACGACAACTTCGAAGTCAGTATCTTATGGCAATATTCACACTCTATCTCCTCTTTCACTCGCTCCTTATCTTCCGTACTCTTCTGTTCTCTGACTTTCTTCGGGGCTTCCTTCTTTCTCGGTTTTCTCTTTGCTTCTTTGCCTTTTGTATTGTTTCTCTTTTTCTTGCTATCAAGGACTATGTCTATCGGTTTGTCGACTATGTCTTGGACTTTACACTCATATTCAATCTGAAAATATAGTAATACGGGTTTTTAGAATTTAAAGATATCAAATATGGTGACAAGTTTTTAGGATTAAAAGCGATATCTGTATAGTTCGAGGCAAGAAAGTGTAGTTATGACCTTGAGTGCGCAGAAACCAATTTTGATAGAAAGTCTTCTTTTTACAAGTGCGCAAAATAACGGTCATCGCTATACTTTCGTGCCTCCAGCTATACTACTAATTTTCAAATCAACTCATCTTCGTTGCAACTAAAGCTGTTACCTGGAAGCCCAGGATACATACTTGAGTTCATAACAATTAATTTACAAAAAAGTAAGTTTCAGCCTGTAGACATGAGGCAAACATGATTTGATTGATTGATAAACTATCCCCCCACAGGCCTCCATCTTAGAAATCAAGTCATTGCTATGATGTGATTAGGCTTAATCACCAAGCTTGCCTAAATAGGTATTGGTGATTAATTATTAAATTTCCTTAAAAACTTAATGCAAACCTGATCATTTGTCGTTAATGGCAGCTCTTTCTCAGAACATGATTGCTGAAAATTGTCTAAAGTAATATCATCATCGTCATCTTTGAAGTCCAAGTCATCGTACACATTTATCGTAGCCGGCTCTCTCTCCACATTCAACGGTTCAACTTTGATTTCAGAGAACTGTATGTTTTCCAAACGTTTCAGGAGCTCTTTGTGCGTCTGCTCTGCTTTTTTGCGGAACTTCTTTGATTTGTTGACGTGGTTTATGCAAGTTGTGCACATTTGTTGGGGTAAATTGTCATTAGGATCAATCTAAAACACATATTATTGAGTAAATTTAAAGTAAATACAGTAATAATTGTAGAAGAGTAAAAAAAATTGTAGATTTAGGAAATGTTCAGCCACTAAAATTTGTTTTTGTTCATTATGAAGGGAGGCAAACCAACAAATGGGTCGCCAATTGGTAAGATCATTGGCACCAATAAAAAGACTTATTTGTACAATTTTCTATTATAGCTGGTGAATTTTTAACTCATGATCAATGTTGTATGCAATATAAGTACTTATATTCATTGACTTGCTACTTACATCAGAAGGAATACAGAAGCTCTACTGTATGCCTTAGAAGCCAAAATGATGCAATGAATGAATGAATAAATAAATAATTGTGATATGAATGTAAAGAGAATGGATCTGTTTTTACTTATTTATTTACCTAGTGAACCTGCAATGAAAATCTAAACCAATAAACTCTGTTAATACGATGCGGGATTGCGGGATAAAAAACAATGCAATTAATCATTTACCTTAATACCAAACGCTGTATATACAGCATTAATATACTTTTCATTCTGTCCAACTGATGAGAAAATCGAGTTCAAATTTTGAGAACTTATACACGTCCTACAGCAATCCCACGCAAACATTGTTTACAAAATTGATCGTAAAATCTTTAAAATATTCTAATATGACATAAAACTTATAAGAAAAAATCGAGAAATAAAGAATAAAAGAGCAAAATGTTTACAAAAATCAACAACGCCAAAAAACTGTTTGACAATAATGTGCGTTTAATTTTTACTACAATGACATTAGGTCAACAAAAAAACAGGGTGTTGTATAAATATTGGTGTCGAAACAAAACGCTACATTGTTAATTTTGACAGAAAGGGTTGTGAATGATTTTACTACAACATTCAATTGTTATTCAATTGATTATTTGGAGGCTTTTGATGCGATATAGCCCATCCCTACCGAAATTTACATAAACTTACTCTCTGACTCTCTGTAAATAAAGTCGTGAATTTTTTTAAGGAACTGTACGGAGTTCCACAATATAACCAATGGGACTACCATACTCTATGACGTAAGCAGTGGCGCCATCAATAAATTTCATGACTTCCTTGATGCACTCTATTTTTTATTATATAGGAAGGCAAACGAGCAAGCGGGTCACCTAATGTTAAGTGAACACCGCCACCCATGGACATCAGCTACACCAGGAGTGCGGATGCGTTGCCGGCCTTTTAGAAAGTTGATTTTTTTTTCATGTAGGTGGCAGACGAGCAGACGGATCACCTGCCTGATGGTAACCGATGGCCGCTGCCCATAGATACCTGCAACACCAGTAGAGTCGCAAGTGCGCTGCCGACCATCAACACCCTTTCCCCCAACCCCCAATTGGGCCACTCGACGAAACACAGCGCAGGCGCTGCTTCACGCCGGTTTTCTGTGAGGCCATGGTATCACTATGGTCGAGCCGGCCCATTCATGCTACTGACGCTTAAATCATAGTATATGGTAGCCCCATTGATTATAAAACACGGGATCTCCGTTATAAAAAATATTTCTTGACGCATTGGACCATAAATAAAACAAAAAAATAATCAATAATAATTTTATTATTAAAATATCTTATTTAACACATAGACTATATTGTGCGCAAATAGACCCTATATATACTTGCACAGATCTACACAGGGAACAATAAACTCAGTTTTCCAGGCAGCCATTTTATACAGAAACTCAAAACCGTAACTGTGTCTATATCCGATTCCTTTTTGACGGATTTTCTACGGATCGATTAGGCACCCTGACCCCAGCCGTGAATAGAACCAAGAAAACAGTTATTGTAAATTAAGGGGCTATACGAATGAAACTAGCGCCGCCAACCTATTTACACTGATTGTGGCGAAAATATGATAAAAACGGCCACTTCTAGCAATAATTGACATTATTGTTACTTGTCGCGTGTTTTTTATATTGTATTGCCTCTTGAAAAATTCAAATTACTTTTATCTAAGTCTGTAATGTTTTCCTTTCTTAAAAAATATCGTCGCCACAATCAGTGTAAATAGGTTGGCGGCGCTAGTTTCATTCGTGTAGCCCCTTAAGAGTGGAGTGCCGGATATCCGTATCCGTGGGTATCCAAGATATATAAAGATCCGTATCCGTGACTTTTTGTCGGATCTTTAATGGATCTATTAGCCGCCTTGACCAAGCCATGAATATTTCCAAGAAAACAGATTTACTAAATTAATAGTGAAGTGCCGGATATCCATATCCGTACCCGCGGATATAGGAGCAAAATTAAGGTCCGTATTCCCCGTCTAAGCCCATGGCTGTGTAGATCTATTACAAGGCATTTACGTAATATTAGTGCTTTGGCTTAATATCACTTATCAGCACATTGCTTGTGACCAGTTTTAGACTAAAATTACTAACTTAATCACTCGTTGACAGTCGAATTTAGTACTGTAATAAATTGTGATCGGAACTTGTAAAGTATCAGCCTATATACTGTCCCACCGCAGGGCAAAGGCCTCCATCATAGAAATCAAGTTATCACTACTATGATGGGATTAGGCTTAATCACCACGCTTGCCTAATGCGGTGCGGTGATCACAAACCCGAGCTATGTTTGAAAAATTCGAAACATACTTTTGCTCGACCCGGTAATCGAACCCGGGACCCCGAGATCACGGCCCGGTACTTATACCACTAGACCAACGGGGCTATTTTTTTATACAACATGGCAAACAAGCATGCGACTCTCCTGATAGTAATCTTTCGAACATAGCTCGTGTTTGTGATCACCGCACCGCATTAGGCAAAGCGTGGTGATTGAGCCTAACCCCATCATAGTAGCGATGACTTAATTTCTATGATGGAGGCTTTTGCCCTGCAGTGGGACAGTATATAGGCTGATACCTACTTTAGTTTAGGTATACAAGGGCCGAACTTTCAATCACTAATAATAACTATGTACGTATATGAAGCTACGATGGGACGGCCCTGTATCTTTTTTTATCAAAAGCCCCTAAATAAATAAAGATTTTTAAAAAACGTATTACCCGCTTATTCCATTTATCCAGCCAGCTTATACAGCCACCCTAATGCGGATACTCGGAATCGCGTGTACTTCTATCCACCCTGAACGGGGTAGAATTTGGGTATTTGACTAAATTTTTTTTATGTGTTTAATCAAAAGACGCCTCAATTTAAGAAACATCGTTGAAAGAATCACTTGATTCTCATTTGAATTACCTGAGATATCACAACTTTGAGAGCACATATTTTGGGCAAGCCCAAAAACGCTTAATATTGAATTTGAAATTGAATTGTGACGTCACAACTCAAACTTCTGTGTGTGCGTCTAGTAAATTTTGTTTGGTAGTTATATCAAATATTTCGTTTAAGTAAATCGTTTTATAATAAAAGTTAGTGGAAAATGTACGGGTAGTTCAATGATATACTTTTTTTTTTAATTTTATACTTAAAAATGGACTTTCCCATGAAACTTTGAATGCTCACAAAACCAGCTAGACGTTAATTATTAACTGAAAATGTGGCCATTGGTTCTTATTTACCAATATTTTGATAGAGTATCAATATTTTTTACTATATCGAGATTAGTCAAATACCCAATTTATTCTTAGGCAGGGGAGAAAATCGGAACAACTTTCTAGTGGGGTGGATAGTAGGACATTCGTTTTCTAGTTTCCGCCTTAGAGGCTGTTTTAGGGTGGATAAGTGGAATAAGCGTTATTACTGAACTAAAGTTAAATACAACTGTAGTTGCATTTACTTACAATGTGACTTGTTTTTTTTAATTCGACTTGAATAATGTGGTGTAGGAACTAATTTTTAACAATTTTTGTACAATTAGCAACACTGAACACATCAACGTAACTCTTCTTAAAGTTATAATTTGACTTTTATGGTTTCAGTTAAAACCATTTAAATTTTCAGTTTAAAATTTAAATGCATAAGGTTCAAAATTGAAAAACGTATGCTTTCGATTTAGGTTGACATGCAGCCGAGTGTACGGGCACTACGACGAAAAGTTGCTAATTAACTTTTGAAGACTACTGCTATTTCTGTCCTCGAACAAACTTTTTACGAAGAACACCTGAAATGAAAAAAAATGTAAAATGTATTGTATTTATAAATTAAACCACCACAAGCGTAAAAGATAAAAACGGTAAATAAATAAATAAATGCGCCGGACAATCACACCAATCAACCTGATCTCAAACTCGGGCAACCCCTGTACCACAAAATAATTACACACAGAAGGTAGACTCAGCCTGATTTTGAATTTAGAAGAGTTCGTTGACATATGCTAGGGTTGTTGCCCGGCATGAGTACATAAGCGCGGCCTCCTACCACAGACCTCGACAGTTCGACAATCTTATGTCATAGGCTAGGTGTAATGTGGTCGAAAAGGCGTATTTCCCCGTTAGTGCACATGCGTGAGTACATGACACGTTTTTAGCTCTTAGTGGCCCACTAGTAGGCCCTACTTTCTGTGTGTAATTATTTCGTGCCTGTACTATGAGTACCAGGTGACGATAATTAACTGGGGGCGGCAACCCAGAACAGCCAGACTCAAGAATATTTTGTAAATATAGTTTCTTTATTTGACCTTGCGCGCTTCGGGCGAATACCTTAGCCACTGCTCCATCGAGGCCGTCAAGCCGATAAGCCATTTTTTATATGTTAAGTCGCAGACGAACAGACGGATCACCTGATGGTAAGCGATTGCTGCCGCCCATAGACACCTGTAACACCAGGGGACCAATTATCTCAACGCATAGACCAATAGGAGGACAAGATAAGGAATGTCGACTACAATCTGTGTTCTCCCTATTGGTTGTGCATCCCATGAATCGACTCGACATAGAAGGCGAAAAGCGAGAATTGCCCCTCTGGTGTTACAGTTGTCTATGGGCGGCCAGCAATCGCTTATCATCAGAAGCCAACCAAACCGATAACCGAGAATCGGCCTCCAGTGGAGTCAGAATTGATCGATTTCTAAATCTTACCTGTGTGATGCCGACCAGCAGCATTAAAACTATCTGCCACAGGGACCACGTCATTACCCTGGAACAAGAGATTTGACAATTATTTTAAAAGTTCCGAACCAAAATAAACGCCCCGTTAGTCTATACTCTGATTTTTAATCATGTGGAGTAAACTGACAGATGTCAATGTGTCATCCCCATACATTATCACTCAATTTGACAGATGCAAAATGTCAAAATGTATGGAAACTTGATCATTTGCATCTGTCAGCTTATTCCACATGATTACAAATCAGAGTTTAGTGGTGTAAGCATAGGCGTAGCCAACTTTCTTCTATCTCAAATAGCCGCGGATACGCATACGGATCTTTCTTACCAAGGATCCCGTTGATCTAGATTTCTTCTGCCCTAGAGGCCTAGACTATCCACGAATACGGATCTTTCATCTGCCTCCAATATCCGAAGATACGGATAATATGTTTTCTGGCTCGAATACCCGCGTATATGAATATTGTTTCTTCCGCGTATAACTGCGTATACGAGGTTTTTCTTTGCCTCGGATACCCGCAAATACGGATACGAGTCATTCTTCTCCTCGGATATCCACGGATACGGATACGGCTCTTTATTCTCCTTGGATATTCATGGATACGGATTTTTCTTCTGCTTCGGATACCCGCAAATACAGATCGTGTCAATTACTTGGATATCCGTGCATGTTTAATCCATGATACAGATGATGCGGATACAGATCTAGCTGATTACTTGGATATCCGTGCATACAGATCGTGTCAAACACTTAGATATCCGCGGATACAGATCGTGTCAAACATTTGAATATTCGCGGATACATATTGTGTAAATCGCTTGGATATCTGCGGATACGCTTTCTTCATCCGTGCTATCCGCGGATAATGCTTATTTTATTGTATCCGCGGATCATAGCGAGTGTCAATCACAGGGAATCGCATATTTTATCCGTGATATCCGCGGATACAGACATTTGTTATGTATTATACTGAGCAACACCAGCCGTATCCGCGGGTCAAAACGTAGTCATTCACTAGAATATCCGCGGATATTTTGTCTGTATCCGCGGATATGTCACTAGCCTCTGACCTGGCGCACATGTCCTCGGCCAGGTTATGTCGCGGACGCATCAGATAGAGCCGTAAGACCAGACAACAAGGATCGAATGCCGACACGGGTACGAAGGGTTCCTGCATCGGTTATCCGCGGATACAGATCGTGCTAATTTCTCGGATATCCGCGGACACGGATCGTGCTAATTACTAGGATATCCGCGGATACAGATCGTGTCAATCTCTTAGATATCCGCGGATACAGATCATGTCAAACACTTAGATATCCGCGGATACAGATCTTGTCAATCACTCAGATATCCGGGATACGCATAATTTATCCATGATATCCGCGAATACTGATGATTTTTGGTATCCGCGGATATTCGTATCAAAAACTTGGATATCCGCGGATACAAATAACTTTCTGTATCCGCGGACATTAGCCACTAGTCTCTGACCTGGCGCACATGTCCTCGGCCAGGTTCCTGTCGCGCGCCTCGTGCGCGGAGTGCAGCTCCTGCAGCCGCCGCGCCGCGGACACGCGCTCCCTCACGCGCGTCACGCTCTCCGATATGTCACTAGCCTCTGACCTGGCGCGGGCTTCGTACAGATAGAGCCGTAATAGACCAGACAACAAGGATCAGATACGGGTACGAAGCGGTCTTCACCATCGGATATCCGCGGATACGACTGGTGCTACTCACTTGGATATCCGCGGACACGGATCGTGCTAATTACTACGATATCCGCGGATACAGATCGTGTCAAACACTCGAATATCCGCGGATACAGATAGTGTCTATCGCTTGGATATCCGCGCATACAGATCGTGTCAAACACTTAGATATCCGCGGATACAGATAGTATGAAACACTTAGATATCCGCGGATACAGATCATGTCAAACACTTAGATATCCGCGGATACAGTTCGTGTCAATCACTTGGATATCCGCGGATACAAATCATGTTACAATTGCAACACACATCACTAAAACACCAATCGTGTTACCTATATGCAAGGATACGCTATTTTTTCCGTGATATTCGTGGATACAGATATTCTTTCTGTATCCGCGGATATGTCACTAGCCTCTGACCTGGCGCACATGTCCTCGGCCAGGTTCCTGTCGCGCGCCTCGTGCGCGGAGTGCAGCTCCTGCAGCCGCCGCGCCGCGGACACGCGCTCCCCTCACCGCCGTCACGCTCTCGATATGTCACTAGCCTCTGACCCTGTCGCGGGCTTCGTACAGATAGAGCCGTAATAGACCAGACAACAAGGATCAGATCCCGTATCTCTCTACGAAGCGGTCTTCACCATCGGATATCCGCGGATACGACTGGTGCTACTCACTTGGATATCCGCGGACACGGGTTGTGCTAATTACTAGGATATCCGCGTATACAGATCGTGTGAATCACTCGAATATCCGCGCATACAGATCGTGTCAAACACTCGAATATACGCGGATACAGATAGTGTCTATCGCTTGGATATCCGCGGATACAGATCGTGTCAATAACCCGAATATCCGCGGATATAGATCGTGTCACACACTTCGATATCCGCGGATACAGATCTTGTCAATCTCTTAGATATCCGTGGATACAGATAGTGTCTATCCCTTGGATATCCGCGCATATAGATCGTGTCAATCACAGAGATCCGCGATTCGCATATTTTATCCGTGGTATCCGCGGGTATTATACTGAGTAATAGTATCAAACACTTGTATATCCGCGGATACGGATATCATTTCTGTATCCGCGGATATTAGTCATCAGTCTCTGACCTGGCGCACATGTCCTCGGCCAGGTTCCTGTCGCGCGCCTCGTGCGCGGAGTGCAGCTCCTGCAGCCGCCGCGCCGCGGACACGCGCTCCCTCACGCGCGTCACGCTCTCCGATATGTCACTAGCCTCTGACCACATGTCCTCGGCCAGGTTATGCCGCGGACGCATCAGATAGAGCCGTAAGACCAGACAACAAGGATGGAATGCCGAAACGGGTACGAAGCGTTCCTGCATCGGTTGTCAGCGGATACAGATCGTGCTAATTACTAGGATATCCGCAGATACAGATCGTGTGGATTACTAGGATATCCGCGGATACAGATAGTGTCAATCTCTTAGATATCCGCGGATACAGTTCGTGTTAAACACTCGAATATCCGCGGATATAGATCGTGTCACACACTTCGATATCCGCGGATACAGATCGTGTCACACACTCGAATATCCGCGGATATAGATCAAATCAATCACTTTGATATCCAGGATGCGCATAATTTATGTATGATATCCGCGGATACTGATGAATTTTGGTATCCGCGGATATCCAGTTGGTAACACCTGCCGTATACGGCAGGTACCCAAGTGTTGGATACAAATAGTATCAAACACTTGGATATCCACGGATACGCTTATTTTACCCGTGATATCCGCGGATGCGTAGTTTTCTATATCCGCGGATATCTGAGTTAGTTACGGCGGATAGAACCATGTCAATCACTTGGATATCCGCGTATACGCTTATTTCGACTGTGTTTATCGGCAATATGTGTGGGTACGGATATTTTTCTGTATCCTATTATTAGTCACTAGTCTCCGACCTGGCGCACAATGTACCTCGGCCAGGTTTCCTGTCGCGCGCCTCGTGCGCGGAGTGCAGCTCCTGCAGCCGCCGCGCCGCGGACACGCGCTCCTTCACGCGCGTCACGCTCTCCGATATGTCGCGGACGCGCATCACGTATGTCTCTGCTGAGATGCCTGTTAAAAAAATTTACCCCTTAATGAGCAGTAGGTATAAACATAATTATAGTCTGCCGCAAGAAAGTGTAGTTATGACCTTGAGTGCGCAGAAACCAATTTTCATAGAAAGTAGTGGTTTGCACCGGAGCAGTGAGTACCGGAGAATCACCGGTGAAGAACCGGTAAAAGTAATCGATTAAAATCACCGGAAATTATAGACCTGTATTAGTATTATGATTATTCTTTATTTTTATTACTCTGTGTTATTATTCGATATAATACGTTAAACTCCGGTCAATCACCGGCGAATTCAATCGGTTGTCAAAATTTCGCTCCGGTGCAAACCACTAATAGAAAGTCTTCTTTTTTACAAGTGCGCAAAAGAACAGTCATCGCTATACTTTCGTGCCGCCAGCTATAATTTTTGGTATAGCAATTCTTTGCAATTTATTAAATTACTAGCGGCCGCCCGCGACTTCGTACGCGTGGAGTTAATTATTGACACTTACCGTCATATTTTGGACAATCCACACAATATTTGCTATAAATTGTAGCCTATGTGTTATTCTGATGTATAAGCTATATTGTGGTAAAGTTTCATTCAAATCCATTCAGTAGTTTTTACGTGAAAGAGTAACAAAGATCCATCCATACATCCATACTTACAAACTTTCGCCTTTATAATAGTAGTAGGATTTTTGGTATATAGTTCGTACCAGATAAACTTGCAATAAAGGTCGTTCACCCCACTTGTACCAAGAAGTCGTCAAAATTCGCGATACAGATCGCTTCCCATACTAAACTGTCGATAAAATTACATTTGCCGTGTTTCATAATACCAAACGTCAAAGTTCTAGTCTATGTGAAGTTCGCACGTCAAGGACTATGAAACACGGCAAAATAATGTAATTTCATCGACAGTATAGTATGGAAAGCTATGTGTACCGCAAATTTTGACGACTTCTTGGTACAAGTGGGTGAAGCGACCTTTATTGCAGGTTTATCTGGCACGAACTATAGGTAAGAATACAATGAATGGGGCTACCGCGTATGGAAATTCCGTTAGATGGCGTAGCTGTCCGACTAAGGCCCAACTATACGGTGATTGGTTATTTTTAATGTGAGATGTCAAAATGTCACTAAACTACCAATGACGTTGAAGGTGGACCTCAGTTAACACATACGCCATCTAACGGATTTTTCACTCGCAGTAACGCAATAAACTATTTAAATTGAATTGAATAGCCCCCAATGGTTTCGGACCTTATCTCCAACACATAAGGTTGAAAATAAGGCGTCTAACAAAGATTTCAATCATAGATATGCCCTCACCATACTTTGACGCGCCGATTTGAATCGAACCTTCAAATATAACCTAGTTTTGCTCAACTGGGATTACTTGTCATTTGCACACGGTGACAGAGGGAGTAGTATTGACAATTAATGTAAGACAAAAAGAGACAACATCATTATCTCGGTACCGCCACAGTATGTATTATCTCGGTAAAGTTGTCTTACCCAGTTCCATCTCTTTGTCGTCTTCGTAATCTTTTTCTTGATGGTCTTCAGATTCTATCATGATATCGAAGAACACCTGGAAATAAAATTAGTTTGACATGAATGGACCGGCTCAACCGGAGTGATACCACAGCCTCACAGAAGAATTCGATAAAAAAACCGTCAAGACTACAGCCACAATATATACCATTGAATTTTTTTTTGGTTTTTGCTGTTTTTTTTAGCAGAAACCACTGAATAAATTTTGATAGAATTTATATGGGACCACCTTTGAATGATGGCCTACCAAACAAAAAAAGAATCATAAAAATCCATTCATAATTGGACGAGAAATCGAGTAACATACATACAAAAAAAAAATATGGTCGAATTGAGAACCTTCCTTCTTTTTGAAGTCGGTTAATAAATTATACGAACTCAACCCACCGTCTTCTGACTAAACGTGCTAAACGTGTTATCGAAGCAGAAGCGGTAGTCGCCCGCCAGCGTGGCCGTGTGCCGGTGCGCGTTCTCGGCCTTCTTGTAGTCCGCCACGATCACCCGTCCCACCGGGTCTGACAGCTGAAACGAGACGTCTAGCTCGCCGTGCGTTGCGTCTATCACCTGCAAATTAATTATAACTCTGATTCATAATCATGTAAAGTAAACTGACAAATGAAAATGACAAGTTTTTATGCATTTTGACATTTTGCATGTGTCAAATTGAGTGGATGGGGATGACACATTGACATCTGTCAGTTTACTTTACATGATTATGAATCAGAGTATAGGTATATTTTTCATATTTTTAAGCGGCTATATCGATGATACTAGCGCCACCAGCCTATTTACACTGATTGTGGCGACAAAATGTTATTTTTTAAGATAGTAAAACTCTACAAACTTAGATGCAAGTACGGAATCACACGCGTCACCGTGCGCGGGACTAAGCCCAAAAAAAAAAAATAGATGCAAGTAAATTGGATTTTTTGACATGCATCTAAGTTTGTAGTTTTACATTCTTAAAAAAAAATTCTTATTGTTACCAATGTTAATGTAAATTTCGCCAGTGTAAATAGGTTGGCACTAGTTTTGTCATTGTAGACCATTGACTAGTTACCAGCGACTTTGTCCGCATAGAATAGTATCTTAGGGTAGCATTTTTAATTATTTAATCATTTTCACCCCATTTTTAACCCCTTACAACCCTCTTATTGCAATGAAAAGTAGCCTATGTTCTTTCTAGACCATCTGTATACCAAATTATATGTATTCAAATTCGTTCAGTACTTTTGGGGTGAGAGTAACAGACAGACAGATAGAGTTACTTTCGCACTTACAGTATTTCTTTATAACTAATATTATAAGTGTAGTAGTAGTAGTATTACGACGACCCATTCGGTGCAATGGTTTGAACGCCGGTTAAGACGCAAGGGACGCGGGTTCGATTCCCGCATCAACACAAATGTTTGTTGATGAAACAGATATTTGTGTTGGGTCTAAGTGTTTGTAGTTCCATCGTTGTTTCTGGTTTCGATAGTACAAGGGAAAACCTTAGTTTGGTACCAGGGGACCATTCAAGTATTACGTAAGCAGATTTTTGGAAATATAACCCCCCTCCCCCCCTTGTCAGCAAAAATTGGCGATAAAATATGCTTTTTCTTCCTGACTTTATCAGAAGTAAGCAGAGACCAGACCACCCCTCCCCCCATCGATGCTTACGTAATAATTGAACGGTCCCCAGGACAATGTATGTGATGTTGTCTCAATTTATTTATTTATTTATATTAGTAGTAGAGTATTGTTAGTTTTCTTAAACTGTTATTTTGTTTTTAACCTAATACTTTATTTCTTGAAAAAAGTTTGCAAACTTACTCTAGATGTACATTATCACTGAAAACTATTATTATCAAAACTCTTGTATTAATATTTAGGCTTAATGATGACTAAGCCTACTAGCTTGATGATAATGACGATATTTCTGAATGATTAACACTCGGAAATATCCGTTTTTATAAAAACAGATAAGGTTAAAAAACTCAAATTTAACCAACTTACCTGATACTCTATATCAATCACTTCAGTCGCCAGAACTGTTTGGTAGAAACAGTCAGTCTTTCCCGCCTGCACCGTGAATGTAATATCTTTTTCATATCCAAAAACTACACTGAAAATGGTTAAAAGAAATACGTATCGCATTGTGATGTTTTTCCGATCCAATTCAGTTATAATACACCGGCGTGGGACTCTGAAAACTGCACGCAGTTATTTTTAGACCAATTAAGAATAACTTGACGTGTAAAAATAGAGTAAATCCGATAAAAGTTTGCTGAAAACAAGTCGAGAAATAAATAAAATATTTTCGATTCGGTTTTGGTGGATGACAGCAAAATGACAGCTGACAGATCGTTCAGAAATTCTGGAGCCCAATTCTCGTGCACTCGATATACTTAACGAATTGAACATTTGATGGCATTTTCAACAACAAACAATCGTGATTATTGTTAAAACAATAACTATCCCATAACGTTATCCGTTAAATATTAAGATACCCCCAGAATTTTAAATATCCATCCACATTCCACAACATCGCATTATACAAATAGTTCAATTGATATCGATTGTAATTCAATTGATATCGGTTTACTGTTCATGGGTATTAATAATCTGTGATCACCATTATGGCGGCAATTTTCTTGGTCTGTGGAAGTGACTACAAAAATAAACAAAATTGCGATTATTTAATTATCACTTGCTCTGTGTTTATTTATAATGGTTCTTCACTTGTTGTGTGATAGGATGCAAAAGTGAATCTTATAAAGGTAGCGGTGTATCTTTTCATAGGTAAGTATTTAATCAAAGTTTTATTTTTGCATTGAGTATCGTGTCCATTTCGCTTGTATTTAAAGACAGGAATGTAGGTAGGTACTTTCCAAATTAACTTAAACTTTAATTAATGACTGTTTCAGATTTCCAAAGAATGAAGATATGAATAAAAGGTGGCTTAACGTCATACCGGCCAATGTAACAAAACACTCATCTGTTTGCAGCCTGCACTTTACAGATGAAGATTTCGCAACCCATCCTGCCGCATCAAGGAGAATGTTGAAAGTAAAGGCTATACCTTCTATCTTTCCCGATGTAAGTATTTCTGAACAGTGGTTTTTTCATTGGTTTTCAACCTTATCATAACTGCATAAAGTTCAAAATCTGGTGGTCTCATATGATACATAGCCTGGTTAAGTGTTAAAAGTGACTTTAAAATGTTATTTGATAGAGGTGACAAAAAATTGTATACCTATTCACTTCGGGGTTCCGGGTTTAGATTCCCTGGTTGAGCAAAAAGTATAAAATAAATGCGCCTGACAATCACACCAATCCACCTGGTCTCAAACTAGGGCAACCCCTGTACTATGAGTTCCAGATGACGTTAATTAACTGGGGTTGTCAACCCAGAACACCCAGACCCAAGAAAACTTAAAAAATTTAGTTTCCCAAATTGACTTGACCTGGAATCGAACCCGGGACCTTTACTTTCACTTTATTTCACTTTACCCACTGCGCCATTGTGGCTGTCAATCAAATACCACTGCCTCAGAAAACCGGCGTGAAGCAGCCCCTGTGCTGTGTTTCGTCGAGTGAGTGAGGGTACCGGAGGCCACCCAGGGAGGGGAAGGAGATAAAAGGTTGGCAGCGCACTTGTAACTCCACTGGTGTTGCAAGTGTCCATGAGCAGCGGCAATTGCTTACCATCAGGTGATCCGCGTGCTCGTCTGCTACCTAACACATTAAAAAAAACAGTAGGCTGATACTTTACTTTTATTTTTTTTATGTGATAGGTAACTTTATAATTTACTTAAGATTATATAATATCTTTTCAGAACAACCATAGAACCAGCTACTGCACCATATATCCAAACACCTAGTTGCATACAAACAGACGAGTGAACAAAATGAAATAAACAAAATGGAGGAACTTACGCAGGTACTGTAAAATCCACTAGATGGCGTACTTTAGAACTAGATATAGAAATATTCTTTATTCAAATTATTTTTTTGTTTATTGGCCTGTATTGTGTTCAGGACACGGTTAATTTTGCCAATGTCAAGTGTCATATTGATAAAGGGTAGTCAACAGTCGAAGTCAATCGAAGTCACAGTCACTCAATAAAACGCCGGTGTTTAGCGTTTTAATGTCCTGAGGATTCTGTGGAGACAATTTTTAACAAAGTCGTAGGTTTTAAGACTATTAGTTCAAAGCAAGTTGTTCACGTGACAACTCACTCGACACACAATAGCAGTGTTAAAAACGACACAATTCAATGATTTTTAAACTAATATCACTCTGCGGCACTTCACTGCACAAAGTAACACCAAATTTGTACACTGAAAACCACTAAATACTAATTAAAATCTTTGGATTGCATCAGCCGATGCAGATATATTCTATTCTATTCTAAACTATAATATCAAAGTATTCGAAATTGTCAAATTGCTTCAATGGATTGTCATCTTACTGTCAAACACATTCTAGTAGAAGATCCGAACTTACATCGACCTTCACCGAGCTGATAATAGAATGAAATATCCTTAATGACAAATTTTATATACTAGAAAATATATTAAAAATAGGTTTGCTAAAAAAATCCTGGACAGACTATTTTTAATAAATTTTTTAAAAATAATATTTAACTGAATTTTGCAACATTAAGATAATAAGAAAATTTTCATTCTTACTTAAAGTATAAAACGTATAGAATGTGCCGCCATTGGGTTGTCTATTATTTACCTGGACAGAGTACTCGGTTGTCTGGTATAAACAGGTATGTCGATGGCAGTTACCTTCACTTGAAATGATAATAAAAAAAAAATTTATACCAATGTAAGCGCTCTTTTATTACGAACACGTTGATATAGAGTTGTCTGCGAAAAATTTGGTCCCAATAGCGGTTTGCGAGTTTTAAAGTTTTTAATTTTAACGTGAGGGGAAATGTGTGACAAACTCCACTGGTGTTGCAAGTGTCCATGGGCGGCGGCAATTGCTTACCATCAGGTGATCCGCCTGCTCGCCTGCTACCTATGACATAAAAAAAAAAAAAACAAAGAGATCCGAGTTGAGTATAGCGGGTATTAATAAAGGACACAACATTGCAGTCACACGTGATGGGGCCTCAAATATAAGAAAGTGCGCATGCTCGGTATTCACCACAGAGTACATTGTATGTGAATCGACAGAGAATGACAGTGATACTCTAGTAAACAGTGAGAGATATTTTGGAGCGACAACACGTGTATTTTTATATCCTGTCTATTATTGTGATTAAAAATGGCTAAAAAGTGTTTTTTGTGTGGCTTGGACGATTCTTTAAGTGATTTTACTGAAGAAACTTTTAAAAATTGCTCATTAAAGTTAGCTTTTCGTAAAAAAAAAAAATTCAAATATCATGAAGTTGAACTCACAAAAGCAATGCTTGATAATGTTGGCTATCATACCACGTGTTATAAGAAAGTAACTGTTTTAGGCAGTAAATACAATGAAGAATTTGGAATTTTCCGTACAGAGTATTCAGTGAGTATATAATTTACAATTCTATCAATTATTGAGGTTAGGATTTTTGCTTTAGACTATAAATTTTTTAAATTACCCCGAAAATATGAGTTGTATGGAAAAAAATTTTGAACTGAACCTGTAGGAAATTTAATTTTCTACGAAATTGTCTCTTATGATTTTTTGATAAGACTAATATTTACACCGCAATTTCAAAATTAATATTCCAAATGATGGATCCGAATTATAGGATGTTGGATTCTCTCATAGTAGAAGATCCGAACTTACATCGACCTTCACCGGGCTGATAATCGAATGAAATATCCTTTATGACAAATTTTATATACTAGAAAATATATTAAAAATAGGTATAGAATGTGCCGCCATTGGGTTGTCTATTATTTACCTGGACAGAGTACTCGGTTGTCAGGTATAAACAGGTATGTCGATGGCAGTTACCTTCACTTGAAATGATAATAAAAAAATTGGCGGCACATTCTATACGTTTTATACTTTAAGTAAGAATGAAAATTTTATTAAATATTAAATTTAGTTAAATATTATTTTTAAAAAATTAATTAAAAATAGTCTGTCCAGGATTTTTTTAGCAAACCTATTTTTAATATATTTTCTAGTATATAAAATTTGTCATAAAGGATATTTCATTCGATTATCAGCCCGGTGAAGGTCGATGTAAGTTCGGATCTTAGACTATCACCAAAAATCTCAAGAAAAAGACGAAGGAGCTAATGAATCAAGTGATCTCGAGAGTCAAACTTACACTTCTGATGAATCAGATATTGAATAAAAAATATTTATTTGCATTTATTCATTAATTATATTTTTGTATTTATGCTTTTCTGTAATAAAACCTTCTAATGTAATACAAGATCTTTAGCCTATATTTTTTGTTATTTTTCCATTTTATTTTTTAGCCGTCTACTTTGTTTCATTTTTTCTGAGAAAAGAAAAAAAATAAAAAAATAAGTGTTTTCATTATTTAAGTCAGCATATTTTGAGTTTCCAAAAATTTTTCCATTATCAATCAATTATTATATTTATTATTATTATTATATTTAAGTGCATGAATATGTACGAATTCTCATAAATATTTATTTATTTTAATGATGTTGTTTTGTTCCATAATTTATTCATATGAATTATATGTATTTAATTTATTAATTTGTTTGCAACTAAAACATCAGTTGCTCCAAAATATCTCTCACTGTTTACTAGAGTATCACTGTCATTCTCTGTCGTGTGAATACCGAGCATGCGCACTTTCTTATATTTGAGGCCCCATCACGTGTGACTGCAATGTTGTGTCCTTTATTAATACCCGCTATACTCAACTCGGATCTCTTTGTTTTTTTTTTTTTTTTTTATGTCATAGGTAGCAGGCGAGCAGGCGGATCACCTGATGGTAAGCAATTGCCGCCGCCCATGGACACTTGCAACACCAGTGGAGTTTGTCACACATTTCCCCTCACGTTAAAATTAAAAACTTTAAAACTCGCAAACCGCTATTGGGACCAAATTTTTCGCAGACAACTCTATATCAACGTGTTCGTAATAAAAGAGCGCTTACATTGGTATAAATTTTTTTTTTATTATCATTTCAAGTGAAGGTAACTGCCATCGACATACCTGTTTATACCAGACAACCGAGTACTCTGTCCAGGTAAATAATAGACAACCCAATGGCGGCACATTCTATACGTTTTATACTTTAAGTAAGAATGAAAATTTTCTTATTATCTTAATGTTGCAAAATTCAGTTAAATATTATTTTTAAAAAATTTATTAAAAATAGTCTGTCCAGGATTTTTTTAGCAAACCTATTTTTAATATATTTTCTAGTATATAAAATTTGTCATTAAGGATATTTCATTCTATTATCAGCTCGGTGAAGGTCGATGTAAGTTCGGATCTTAGACTATTCAGTTAATTATAAATTGAGCAAATTCGACAGGTTGGTAACCTGATGCGTGGCTGTCTGTACCACCAATCACTTAAAAAAACATTTTGTTTTTTTTTTCAGTGTAATGCAGAAAAAAACACAAAAGAAACATGTAAAAAGTTAATAATAATCCCGAAGACAAATCCAAACGGTAATGTAAATTAAATCACAAATTATAAAATCTATATCTATACCCGTGGTCGTCAAACTGCGGCCCGCCGACGTTATTTGTGCGGCCCGCGATATAGTAGATTTATTTAATTACTAGTCAACTATGTACATATTCAGACTTATCAAAAATCAGTTTAGTACGCATAATCTGCGGCCCGGGCCCTGATGTTCATATTGATATGTGGCCCTTGAAGAGTAAAGTGTGACGACCGCTGGTCTATACTATTTATAAAGAGGTTAATTTATTTATTTATTTACATTAGAAAGACCAAGATTTTCCAATTAATATTAAGTTAACAACAGTATTTGACAAAAAAAATCACTTATAGGTTGCAATAGGGTATTTGACTAAAATTTTTTATGTGTTTAATCAAATGACCTCTCAATTTAAGAAACATTATTGAAAGAATAACTCGATTCTGATTTGAATTACCTGAGATATCATAACTTTAAGAGCACATATTTTGGGCAAGTCCAAAAACGCTCTATACAAATGGCTACAGGCGAGTGACGTCACATGCTTGTATCCTGTATGCACGACTAGTAAATTTTGTTTGGTAGCTATATCAAATGTTTCGTTTAAGTAAATAGTTTCATAATAAAAGTTGGTGGAAAATGTACGGGTAGTTCAATGATATAATATTTTTTTTTAATTGTAATACTTTAAAAATGGACTTGCCCATGAAACTTTGAATGCTCATAAAACCAGCTAGACGTTATATTTTTAACTGAAAATTTTGGCCATTGGTTCTTATTTACCAGTATTTTGGAAAAGTTTAAATATTTTTTACTACATCGAGATTAGTCAAATACCCTATTGCGTTCGCATTGCGCCAAACTGTTGCACCGGAGGCCCAATCCAGGGGAAGGGGGTTTACAAGGTAAGCAGCGCACTTGTGACACCACTGGTGTTGCAGGTGTCTAAGGGCATAATCGCTTACCATCAGGTGATCAGTCGGGTCCTCTGCCACCTATATCATAAACTAGTGGCCCGCCCTCACTTCGCTTGGGGACCGTAATTCAGAAATGAACTAATAGATGGCGCTGTGTCCAATTAAGTTGTATTTTTTGCAAGGCGTATGGATATAGATCCAACACGCAGAGGCCACTTTAATTTCTTATTATTATTATTATTTTATGTGATAGGTGGCAGACGAGCAGGCGGATCACCTGATGGTAAGCATTGCCGCCACCCATGGACACCTGTAACACCAGTGGCGTCACAAACGCGCTACCAATCTTTTATCCCCTTCCCCCCGGGTTGGGCCTCAGAATAGTTAATATTGAACTAAATTTTTATGTTTGTCGAACAGCGCCTGGGGACAGCATATGTGAGCGTGAGACTACATTTGAAGGTGATGAAACTATCGAAATGAATGTAAGGGAAAATGGTAAGATTTTTTCCTTATTAGAGAATAATAATTTATTTGCATAACACAAGACACACCACATATAATAACAATACGATGCACTGAGACACAAAATGAATTATACATAAAGCTCCTGTGCTGTGTTTCGCCGAGTGAGTGAGGGTACCGGAGGCCCATCGGGGGAAGGGGATAAAAAAACAGAAGAATTATAAATATAGAGAATAAATTAAACAACAAAAAAAAAAACAATAAAACCATAACCCAAAAAAAAAAACGAAACCAACAAATTAAGTATAAGTATTACACAAAGGGCCTCGTTCACCACCTCCGGGTAAAGTGTCAAGTAATTTACTTGTCTATTAAAGTGGGTTCGGAGAAAATTGGCCCCTGGTATTTGTATTGAAAAAAATTTTTAAAATAAACTAGGCCGCGGACCAGGGGCCAACTTTTGAGAGGGGTGAAAAAAGACTAATTACATATTTTATATCTCTCTATTGAAGAGAAGAGTTTGTAAGTAATTATTATGTATCTCTCCTGTTGGGAAATCACGGCACGGAGGCCGGTCTTTTTGGAAGGCGTGCGTGGGGATACAGATCCAACACGTAGAGGCCCCTTTGAGACACATTAATGAAAGTGGGGATGTGTACACCTAGCGGGTACTGTCTCTGCTTGTACTATTGATGAGATACAACCAAAGACAGCACCCGCTACGTGCAAGGACTATTGTAGATAAGATGGGAACTAAACCGGGACTATGGAGGGGGTATTGCTGGACTGGTTGCCGGGATATTGATGAGACAACGGGACGCCTGCCATATCAAAAGTCTCATCTATGATAATCATAGCAGGCGGTGACTTGCCGCACACTAAATGGGCCCCCTATCAAAGCTGCCAGTTGGCAGCGAGGCGGGCAACATTGGCGTGAGCGGCTAAGGTTGTCGAGAGGTGAGACTGCGGGGCGCCAGATCCCTATGTGCTAAGCACCGGTCAGCAGGCCCCCGGCGTTATGACATTTTACACTTCCAACCTGGAGCATAGGTTCTGCTCTTGCAACTCCACTCCGGCCGGCTGGTTAAGGCAAGCCAGGAGGCGAGGGTCAAAGGAGTAATACGGACCCTCCGGAGTATCGGGGTCCGTGGTGTCGCCACACACCAACAGCTCGCCACAAGCTGCCCCTGCGGAGACTGATTGCGCTGATGAGAGTTGTTGTTCTTCGTTAGCGAAGATCACCAACTCTCACCAGCGGGCGATGGGGTCGTCACATCCCTACGCACTAATTATTATTATTATTATGAGCCTGTAATGTCCCACTGCAGGGCAAAGGCCTCCCTACCCTTTCTCCATCTACTCCGGTCCTGGGCTACGGTAGACCAGTCTTTTTGTAAGTAAAGGTTACAAAAATGGGACATTATTAATCCATACTAATATTATAAATGCGAAAGTAACTCTGTCTGTCTGTCTGTCTGCTACTCTTTCACGCCAAAACTACTCAACGGATTTAAATGAAATTTGGTGTACAGATAATCTAGACCCTGAGAAAGGACATAGGCTACTTTTTATTGCGAAAAGGGGGTTATAAGGGGTTGAAAGGGGGGTAAAAAGTTACTTTTCCACGCGGACGGAGTCGCGGGCGGCCGCTATTTTCTACTAAATGCTTTGTATGACGTCCGCTTAGTATGACGTATTTGTCATTTCCCTTTCATGAACTTGATGCTAAAACAAACAGTATTTTTTATACTTTAGTTTTGTTTAATAGTTTAAGTATAATGTAGAGAAAGACAGTAAGTATAATACTGTTTTCAGTATAGTTAACCAACCTAACCCTGACGGTAGATGGTAACCAAAAGATTAAAGTAACGACGGATTGACCCTCAACCTGCGATGTATTGTTCCAGATATACAAGATAATATCACTTTAAAAGAAGAAATGTATCTAGACATTGAGGATGAACCAATGATAGAAATGCCAGAATCTTCCGACCATATATATCCAGAAGGTAGGTTTAACATCTATGTATATCTACGTATGTACGGTCAACTCCAAAAATATTTATACACTTAAGGACCTTGTCACAAAACATGTGTCTATTAAAAGTAGAAGTGGTTCTTATACATATGTATTGTGACAAGGTCCTAAAGTGTATACATATTTTTGGAGTCGACTGTACACACATAGTAGTACTGGTCCCAAAATTTTATGAAATTGTTTGAGGATAAGAAAGATACATTTGAAATCGAGAGTAACTCTGTAAAAATTAAAAATATTTAGTGTGTCTGTATCATTGTCGAAATGTAGACATTGAAAGTCGATTTTAAAGTGTTAAATTATCCAAAAAATCAAAGTAAATGTTTTAGCAATGTTTTTGTGAATGTAGAATCTTACGATGGCACAAATTTTTTTTAAATAATTCGTCATGCCAATTTTTTTTTTACGTCGCGTTAATTCCCGTCCATGATAATAATAGTTGTTACTATACTCTGATTTATAATCATGTAAAGTAAACTGACAGATGAAAATGACAAGTTTCTATGCATTTTGACATTTTGCATGAGTCAAATTAAGTGATAATTTATGGGGATGACACATTGACATATGGCAGTTTACTTTACATGATTATGAATCAGAGTATATATAGTTTATATGTTTTCCAGCATCAGAAGAACCTGCAGAGGATCCTTTTGAAAATCCATGGACAGAACACCGCAGGCCAGGCAAAACTTTGAACTTGGTTCGTAGGGAAGCGGTGCTTAGAATAAAATGTGCACAGATGAGAATGAAGACTGTTAAAACTGAAAAACTTCTGACTGACATTAAGGTGATTTTGTCTTTGAATTTATGAATATAGTAATAATCAGTGACACTGTTTATCAAATAAGTAATTATTACCACGGACGTATTTAAAGCTTTGACAAAAAAATTTGCGATGCCTATCTGTCAAACTCATGAAGGTAAAGTGACTTCAGACGAAGGGTCCATGAGCGGCGGCAATTGCTTACCATCAGGTGATCCGCCTGCTCGTCTGCTACCTATCACATAAAAAAAAAGGGTACGGCACTCTAGCGCCGCCAATTGATTTAAATTTATAGCTACTAAGCCGGATCTATTATTGCCTATCACTGAACCCCAGCCCCTTGGCCAACACATAAACTATTTATTGAATAACTGTGCACAACTTTCAAAAATTTACTACAACTACAACTCGAAAAATTTATTAACGCCAAAGTGGCCACTTTTGGCGTTAATCAATATTTCGAATACAAAAACAGGCCAAAAAGTTGTGCATAGTTATTCAATAAATAGCATAAGTGTTTGCTGAGAGGCTGGGGTTCAGTGATAGGAAATAATAGATCCGGCTTAGTAGCTATAAAATCAATTAATTTAATCAATTTGACGACACGTTTAGCGCAATGGTTGAGCGCCGGTTGAGACGTAAGGGTCGCGGGTTCGATTCCCGCACCAACACAAATGTTTGTTGATGAAACAGATATTTGTGTTGGGTCTGGGCGTTTGTGGTTCCTTCGTCATTATTTTTATTAATTGGCGGCGCTAGAGTGCCGTACCCTTCGTCTCAATAACACTTAAAGTTGATAGACATGAAACAACAATGTTTGTGGTAGCAATAAGTAGCATTAAGTAGAATATATCCGTATAATCCATTCAATTTATAAAGAGATGATTTCTATAGACAACGACAAGGCTTATAGGTAAACCGAAAACAAGAAACGCTTGCGCGATGTAATTTAGCACAGCGCCATCTATTGGTTCATTTCTGAATTACGGTCCCGAAGCGAAGTGAGGGCGGGCCATTACTATCTATAAAGTCGTGAAAAATATTCTTGAGGAACAATTAAAGAGTTCCATACTATTATTATAACCAATGGGGCTACCATACTCTATGACGTAAGCGACAGTAGCGCCACCAATAAATTTCATGACTTTAGAACCGAATTCTTGATGCAGTATTTATTGTGAAACAGATCCTAAATGTTTAATTGGTTATTTTGTTTTCAGTTGGCTAATGAGAAGTTAAAACAAGAAAATCTGCAACTAGAAAATGAAAGAAATAAAGTGCTTCTAAAAAAGGCCAAATTGGAATTACGGCTATTGCAAGATCAGTTTAATATTAGCAATAAATGAAGGTTAATTTTTATTCAAGTTTTTTATTTAACCCGGCGTGTATCAAAAGCGCCCGGAGATCCGCTCGCATGACAAACGCTTCAATCAATCCATTTCAATCACAGACCAATAAAAGTACTCGGTGAATATGAGAACAAGTAGGTTCAATTTTCTTTTTGACAAGTCTAGTGATGCGAATATTAGCGAGAACCTATCTATCAATCTTTGAGTATATAGCCACTGGAGATGCCATACCGGGCGTTTCCCCTCCGGCAAAGTACATTGGTCAACTATTCGGAACTGGTCAACTAAGTTAAACAAAACTACTTGGATGTCGCTACATCGCCATTTTGCATCGCTCCGTGTCGCGTGACGTTTCTCTTAAAAATGGTGAATTGTGCAGTATTTTCATGTAAAAGGCGATCTGACAGCTAAATTCGCAACAAGATCGCGTTTCCTATCATAAGTAATGACTTTTATTAATTATTAAATGTGTATTAAACTAGAAAATCTATTTTAATAAAAAACCGTTACGATACGTAAACGACAGAAAAATTTAATAATGATATCGTGGTATCGGTCCTAGTGATGGGACCAATTAAAATCAACTCGACATTTGAATGAATCATTCACTCACTGCAGTTAGTTTCAAAATCCGTTCTTTTCATTATATTTTGAATAAAATAGTATAGACGTATATTATAATATTAAAACATTGTAAAGTGAATTAGAGAAATTACTGTCCTTTCTTCTGGGCATACGATGTTGGAATTTATTCTAAAATAAAAAGAATTGGTGGCTATAAATATTTCGAGGTAAAAGGAATAAAATATGTGGTCCGGGAGTATCATGCATGATAACGGAGTAGATAGTAAACCATAATTGGAGCTCGCTAATTTTAATATAGAAAAGTATACGAATGTTCGTTTATCCAATATTTCAAAAAAATTAGACCCCCAGAAATATATTCGACACTTAAATAAACTTATTCATTTTGAAAATCAATATAAATGCGTAATAAGGATTTTTTGTAATATTTCAATAAATCATTCTAATTAAAAATATATTGTTTCATTTACTCTCCCTTTGTTTGTCCAAATGTTTAACCGCAAACTAGCGCACATTTGTAATTTTTTACGTTTTAGTATGTATTGCACAACTTCACCATTTTTTAGGGTTCCGTAGTCTACTCGTCATGTCTGTCCGTCTGTCTGTCTGTCTGTCCTGGCTCGTTCTCCGCCGTTTCTGCACCGATTGCCACTGAAAATTTTATTGGTAAAGAGATGTATACTGATAATCCAAAAATTGGTTTTTAACATTATTGAAAAATAATTATTTTTCACCCCCCTTTCCATACAGCGAAAAGTTAATTCGAAAAATAAATTCGACTTACCCCATCGTCTGGTCGGTATCGTTAAAAAGGTATCTTTAAATAGAACAAAAATTGCCTTGACATAATGTGGATCAAACCCCCCAGTTTCGAGATATATTAATACAAAGTTAAAATTAGAGCTTCCTCTCCCCCCCCCCCCCCAACTTTTGAAATACTATTAAAATAATTCTGAAAAAAATATGCTCTATACCTCCAAGTAAGTACCTACGTACAGCCACACATCACAGTAAATACTGTCATACACATTAAGTTGAATATCAGTTGAGGAAATTTGACAGATTGTGGTAACCTGATGTGTGGCTGACTGTACTTTTAACGAAAACTTTAGCGGACTCTGTATCATACATAGTATTTTTAATACAACTTGACCAACTTATGACGTGCAGTTGCCCTAACTAAATGGTAATGTATGGAAATAACTACCTAACTTAACTATGAAAATAAGGTTTAAGGCCCATCTTTTGGATACGGAAAAGTTTCATGTGCGTGTCCGACACGCTCTTGGCCGGTTTTATTTTACAAACTGACTAAATAAATATTTATTTATCTTCAATGTGCAGAATTTTACACTTACAATTTTATATATAAGTTCATTCACCAAACTGATTTGACTCATTCTTTGTGTCCCATCACTGTCTTTTTCGTATGTATGCTGCATAGTTACGTGAAATCTTTATTTGTGAGCGTGTATTTTTTGATGTGTTAAATTTTTCTGTAGTGTGCGTTTATCGTGACAGCAAAATTTGTGACTGTTGAGTATTAAAATTTTTGGTGGTGTGCTGTACGTGTTTACCTCGTCCCCCGCAAAAAATGGTGAAAAAAATTGTTAGAAGCGCGGACGTTAGGGCATCTCCAGTGGCTGTCTACTCTAAGCTATCAATTGAACAATTCAATAACTCGGTTGAAATAAGTCTTAAATGTTATATACTGATTTACATGTACGCCTCAAGAGTTCAAGATGAAGTCGCGTATCATTTTCATTGTTTAGAGTTTTGCGTGTTGCTCTAATTAACACAATTTTTAAAAGGTTTTGTTAGACCTTTTTTATTTATTATCAAGACGCAAGAATTGACCCCCTGAAATCCCTAGTATCCTTAAAAAAACAACTGTCATTTGGAAACAAAATGGTCGCGATTTGTTGTTGTTATTATTTTTTTAATCGGAATTTCGGAGTTTTGACTGAATAACTCAAATAATCTTACGAAATTCCTACAAAACGTGTTTATAATAATTTTATTACAAGTGCTGAAATACATTACAGTTGTTAAGATCTATAATATCTCGTATTCTTGTAAAACAAATCAAAATGCTTGCGGTTTTATTGTTAAACCGAATGTCGATGAAAAGAAGGATATTAGCCCGAAAGCAGAGACTTTCAAAGCCTTTAAAAGTCGAAGTGGAGGTGCCAGGAGTGGTTTACTGTAGAACCTGCCTTAGTACTGAAGACTTGGAGTCAATTTTTGCGAGCAAAGAGCATGAGAAGAAACGGACGCATGAGCTGAAGTTGGCTACCGGTTTGGAGGTAATTGAATAGAATATGAAAAAGTAAAGTAAATTATCAGCCTATATTAGTATATATTTATCAGTTTATATTTACCCTGTAATGGGACAGTTCCCATTACAGGGCAAAGGCCTCCATCATACAAATAATAATAATATAATATTTCACTACATCACATACATTGATCTGACTCTGAGATAGGCAGCTCAAGCACCTGTGTTACAGATATCAGAACCAACAAAACAACAGTGGGGTTACAAATATATACATATAATACTTTTCTTTTGTAAATACATACTTATAATACATAGAAAACACCCAGACCAATACAAACAGACATGTTCATGCACACAAATGTTTGTACTGTGCGGGGATCGAACCCGCAACCCATGGCCCAGACGCAGTCACTACCACTGAACCAACCGGTTCGTCAATGAAGTCAGCGTTACTATGACGGAATTAGGCTTAATCACCACGCTTGCCTAATGCAGTGCAATGGTCACAAACCCGATAGAGATTCGAAACACACTTTTGCTCAACGATTCCCGGAAACGAACCTGGGACCTCCAATACAATTATTTATTATTTTAGGGCAGGACTCCAGGTAAGTACCTAGATAGTGCTTAAGATTACGAGCACGGTCAAGCGGCATCAATTTGTATAAAACCCCTTTTTTTTCGCTTTCGAATTTATACAGTCCACATAATTTGTACACACTGCATTACCAACTAACCTCATCGCACGACACCTAATCGTATACCTGCCTTATTTATATTAAATGTGGTAAAAATGTTTCAGATCAAAATAGACGATGGGCTCTCACAAAAGATCTGCAGCAGATGCGTGGGCACAATACAGATGGCGCTGCAGTTCCGGCGCTCCAGCCGGCGGGCGGAGAAGACGCTGCTGGGCTTGGTGAGCGGGCACAAGGCGCGGAAGAAATATAAGCAGCGGAAACTGACTAAAACTGGTGAGCATTTCCAGCAGAGATATTTTTTATGTGATAGGTAGCAGACGAGCAGGCGGATCACCTGATGGTAAGCAATGGGGTATGGGAAAAAAAACCAAACATGTCCTAAATCGAAAACCATTTCGAGGCATTTGTCTTTCATACCATATTTTATTGCTTTTAAAATTTAAAAGCATAAGATCAATGATATTTTCAATAAAATCGCGTTTGACCTTCATCTGACCCAAGGTCAGCAGAATTTTCAGACATACTGCACTAACAAGATAAAATAAATGCTACATTAGGCGACATCTACTGTGAGTCTATCGGAAGAACCAACAGTTGGCGCTAGTTGTAATACAATAAAACCTTACCAACCAGTTGACATTTATTTGAAAGGTGATATAAAATTGATTAGAGATACCTCTCTGTTTTTTGTTTTGCCGGA
Organism: Cnaphalocrocis medinalis; assembly: GCA_014851415.1. Lineage (NCBI taxonomy): Eukaryota > Metazoa > Arthropoda > Insecta > Lepidoptera > Crambidae > Cnaphalocrocis > Cnaphalocrocis medinalis. Next base: position 2,220,469 of record CM026303.1, read on the forward strand.
ATGTTGTCAGACAGTGATGTACAATTCCCCCGATTTAAAAGGGATTTTTCTCACAAGTAACATTTTACATATAATTTATTTCCCACGATTTGGGGAAAAAAGCACGTGGTAACACTATTAATATGGTGTAGCGCACTTGTGACGTCACAAATACGCTTGAATTTAAAATGTTTAAAAATTAATTAAAACATAACTACTGTCTTGATTACAAAAATATTCAAATTGATTACTTGAAATAGTAAAAGGTATTGAAATAAAATATAAAAAAGATACCTAAAAATTAGTTCCCATACCCCATTGCCGCCGCCCATGGACACTTGCAACACCAGTGGAGTTACAAGTGCGCTGCCAACCTTTTATCCTCTTCCCCCCCGAGTGGGCCTCCGGTACCCTCACTCACTCAGCGAAACACAGCACAGTATTTGTCGACACTCGTATTGTGTCCACAAAATAATTACACACAGAAGTTAGACTCAGCCTGAATTTTGACATTTTGAATTCAGAAGAGTTTGTTGACATAATTATGCTAGGGTTGTTGCCCGACATGAGTACCTACATAAGCGCGCGGCCTCTACCACAGACCTCGACAGTTTGACAATCTTATGTCATTCATAGGCTAGGATTAATGTTGTCGATAAGGCGTATTTCGCCGTTAGTGCGCATGCGTGAGTACATGACACGTTTTTGGCTCTTAGTGGGCAGCCTCCTTTCTGTGTGTAATTATTTTGTGTTGTGTCAGCGCAAGTTGCTTCTCGCTCACCTGACTGAGCGATGAGCGGGATAGAAGGATGCACTCTCGCGAACGAGAGTCGACAAAATTTTGTCGCGGTACGCATGTTAGGCCTACAGAGGAGTAATTCTCGTATTTTCGACATTGAAGTCGAATTTATAGATTTCATACATTAGTCCATACAAGATTCTAATTCGACTTCTATGCCGAGTGCAAGAGAATGGCCCCCAGGGTAGCAATTCTCGTGTGTCGACATTGAAGTCGAATTAGACATTTGTATGGACCAATAATTGTGGAAGAGCCACGCTTCGGCATAGATGGGCCGGCTCGACCGAAGTTTTTTATTTTATGTGAATCGGTAGCAGACGAGCAGGCGGATCACCTGATGGTAAGCAATTGCCGCCGCTCATGAACACTTGCAACACCAGTGGAGTGGAGTGATACCCAGGGCCGTCTCTAGCTCATGTGGCGCCCGTGTGCAAACATTGCCCTAGCGCCCCCTAGCAAGCGCGCGGTCAAAATTAGGGCATCGGGCCCGGGTTTACCCGGTCCGAAAAAACCCGGGTTTTCCGGGTTTTAAGAGTCACAAAAAACCCGGGTTTGAAAATCAAAACCCGGGTTTTTCGGGTTTTTTTAAACGCTTCAAAAACACGAACCATTCCGTAAATGTTAACTATCAGGTGTTCCGTCTGTGCCACCCATCACATAAAAAAAAGAAATTAGAACGACCTACTACGTAAGTACGTAATAATAACGGAAAATGTAGCAATGGGTGGGTATTAACCCTTCCTTTTTAGGGTTCCGTAGCCAAATGGCAAATAACGGAACCCTTACAGATTCGTTACCAGCACTATCCCGGCTATGTGCTGGAAGAGTCCTTTCACCGCAAGGCCGGTGTATGCCTTTTCGTCAGAGCGGACATCTGTTGTGATCGTCTTCACTGCCTTGAGGACCCATCAGTTTCCATCCTTTGCGTTCGCGTAGACATAGGCTCGACGAGCAGAATCTACGTGTGCATATACCGTCCCCACAAAGGAGACACCGCGACTCTCGACTCTTCGAACACCTGAGTGAGGTGGCAGACAACGCTCAGGCGCGGTTTCTTGCCCACCACGTCGACTGGTTGGGCTCCCTGAAAACAGACCGTTGGATGTCGTACCCGTTCAAAAATACCGCTGCGGGAAGTTGATTCTACAATGAGGAGGTGCGCGGCAGAAAGTGTCGTGTAAAGCGCACAGTAGAGGATCGCCAACTATCCAGGTACGTGGTGTAGTACGGTGGTGAAATTTGGCAGCGGGTATCAACTCAAACATTTCCTCAGAGCACTCACCAGGATAAAGGCGGTAAAAGATACAAAGAGATGCAACATCTCTCCGCAGTGCCACAGAATCTAAGCGATCAGTGAGATTCTCGTCACCGACTATTCGAGTTGCACGACGTTGGAAGCGGTCTAACGGGAGGAGCTAATATTGGGGTGCCCCGGCCCAGAGATGGGAGCAGTAGGTACTCCATGTGGTGCCGGACTTGCGCCTTATAGAGCTGAAGGCGGTGGGATGGCGTAAAGTACCACCTTGCTCTGCCGAGGACACCCAGTTTCTTAGAGGCTTACTTAGGTAGCCTTTTCCTCTAAATGACCCCGAGATTGAACGTCACTTGAAATATCAACGCCAAGAATCGCAATGCTCGCTTTGGCGTTAAGGTGAGTGTCCTGAAAGTGAGGAGAAACGACAAAGGCGGTTTTTTTCACAGTAAACGCGCAAACCCAAAAAGACACAACGTTTTGGGATTGAATTCGACTAGATTCATGTCACCCCAACTCGACACCATGATCTAGAGTAGGATTCTCAATGACAGACACAAGTTCCTTCCGACACTCATCGACGTGGGCTCGAGAAAACCTTGCATTGCCGGAATATGAGGCATCGCCCGTACTGCCATCCGCATAGCAATGAATGCCACTGGTATGTAGCATGCCATTGATATACAGGAGGAATAGCACACAGCCTTGGGGTACACCAGCATTTACGGGTTTTAGGTCTGGGCATGAACCGTCTACGACCACCTTGATGCTACGACCCGTGAAAAAGCTGTGTACCCATTCGCATAGTTTCTCGGGCGACCCATGATAGGCAGGATGTTTCGAGATAAGCGCTTTGTGCCAGACCTGATCAAAGGCCTTCGCAATGTCCAGGCTTCCCCCTTGCTTTCGATGGACTCCGCCCATCTATGGGTCAAGTAAACGAGGCCAACTCGTCTTCACCTCTGCGTAAAGGAGGAAAGGAAAGGAGGCTGACAGAAATTCCCCTCGACAGCTTTGGCCAGTGCCCAAAAGGCACGTGTTCCGGAGTGGAGTCCCGTGGGGGCAGAGCTGCTTTGGAGGAAAGGATCCCTCGGAGTGAGCAGCGGCCATAGCTAACGAGATCAGTATAGGAATGAGAATACTACAATCCATTTACTGATGTCTCTAATGGTCGTAAAGATGAGCTCTGGTTCAACCGCGAGTGCGTTGCAGCCGTTAAAGAGCATGCCCGTTGCAGACGTCGGCGCCGGTGGTCGGCGCCGCTTTATGCACACCCGTCGGTTGGGAGACCGACGAGTAGTGTGGGGCTCTCATCTGGGTTGGGTCTCTGCAAATCAGAGACCGTTCAGAGGCATACCCACTAAAACCTCTCCGACTTTTCCCGGCAGATCCAGGCACGGTGGCGGAATACGTGAAAGGGCGAACCTTTATCGCCGCGTCCCGCCTCAGGAACTGCGAGGCACGCCAGTACGGCCTCACCTCCCCAACTACGGGGCGTATACGCCCCCTGGGCCGCTCCCACGGCCTACCAAAAATCCCCCCGGATGGACGCCCACGCCTGCTGGGTTGCAACGCAGGCGCTACCAGCAGATCCCTGCAGGACTCCCTCGCAGACCCGTACCCTGCTGTTTGCAGGACAGGGAAGGGAAAGAGAGCCCGCAGGCTTACCAGTAAGGCCCTGAAATCCCAGCCACACCAGCACCTCCACTGGATGCGGAGGCAGGGGGAAGACAGGGAGGCAGGAAGCTGCCGCTTACCGCTGGATTGCGGGACTTGGCGCGATCTGCGCAAAAGTCCCCCACAGTGTAATGTGGGGGCAGCGCCCAGAGGCGCCCCAAGTAAAAGGGAGCGCACGCCTTGCTTTGCTGTAATACGACAAATATAAGAAGAGCTCCAGGTGCTACACAAAATGTATGCAAACTGGAGTTCTTTTTACGTTGGTTATCAAAGCGCGGCGGCCGGCCAGCGCGGGCGCGCGCCGAGTGGGGCTCCGTTGCGAGCGGCGCCCGGCGCCCCTAGGAACGCGGCGCCCGGCGCCCCTAGGACCGCGGCGCCCGTGTGCAACGCACACCCTGCACCTAAGGGAAAGACGCCCCTGGTGATACCACTGTAAAAAAGTTAATAAAATATTTTTTTTAAATTATAGCATCACAATTACCAATAAATAAATTACATCAGCGAGTGTTTTTAGAAAAAAGGGGTATACTATGGTACAATCATTTTATTGCAGTAGCAACATTGTAGTAGATTTTTTGGTCTTGAATTCCAGTTTTGGGTATAGATATTGTATTTTTTTCAGCCAAAACGAGCAAAGTAAAAGAACCATCATACAACTACGAGGTGGACTTCGAAGAGCAAGACAATGATTTGGCAGATGACTTCCAGAACGAAGAGTATGTGGAAGACACATACCAGGATGAGGTCTATCAGCCTGACGTGTATGATGGCAGCTTTGAGGCGAAGGACGACGAGGGTGATGCTAAAGTGAAAGTGAGTTTTTTTTTATAGGTGGCAGACGAGCAGACGGATCGTCTGATGGTAAGCGATCGCCGCCGCCCATAGATATCTGCTTTTTTTATAGGTTTCAATTGTGGGAGAGCCACGCTTCGGCATGAATGGGCCGGCTCGACCGGAGTGATACCACTGCCTCACAGTTGCGTGAAGCAGCCCCTGTGCTGTGTTTCGCCGAGTGAGTGAGGGTGAGGGTTTTTTTTTATGTGATAGGTAGCAAACGAGCAGGCGGATCACCTGATGGTAAGCAATTGCCGCCGCCCATGAACACTTGCAACACCAGTGGAGTTACACGTGTGCTGCGAACCTTTTATCCCCTTCCCCCGGGCCTCCGGTACCCTCACTCACTCGGCGAAACACAACACAGGAGCTGCTTCACGGCGGTTTTCTGTGAGGCAGTGGTATCACTCCGGTCGAGCCGGCCCATTCAAGCCGAAGCATGGCTCTCCCACAATTAAATTAAATTTTGTGTTGTCTGTGAATTTTGTTGGATTTTTTTATCTTTTTTTTTGTGATTGCCACAGAAGACCGCAGGCAAGCGCAAACGCCAGGTGATGCCGAACGCTCCCCCGTACAAGTGTGGTACCTGCGGCAAGGAGTTCCGGATGAAGGCTACGTTCAAGGCGCATATGCGGTTCCATACCAACTACTGCGTTTGCGAGGTGAGTAATAAAAAATAAATAAATAAAAATTTATTGAAAAAACATAAGAGCTACAAAACTTAACTGTGGGAGAGCCACGCTTCGGCATGAATGGGCCGGCTCGACCGGAGTGATACCACTGCCTCACAGAAAACCGACGTGAAGCAGCCCCTGTGCTGTGTTTCGCCGAGTGAGTGAGGGTACCGGAGGCCCACTCGGGGGGGAAGGGGATAAAAGGTTTGCAGCGCACTTGTAACTCCACTGGTGTTGCAAGTGTCCATGGGCGGCGGCAATTGCTTACCATCAGGTGATCCGCCTGCTGGCCTGCTACCTATCACATAAAAAAAAAAAAAAAAAAAAAAAAACAAAAGGTGTAAAATAATCTAAACTAATGGAATCATTTGCAGTTTGCTGCCTGAACTAGGAATATCCTGTATCTCAGGCAAAAACAATAAAGGGCATAATTTTAAATTAATTTTAACAATAAACATAGAGGAGAACAGACGGCCGTTGGGGTGGAAAGGTCCTTGAGTGGAGGCCGCGTGCAGGAGGCCGCAGTCGTGGCAGGCCTCCCACCAGGTGGACCGACGATCTGGTAAAGGTCGCGGGAGTCCATTGGATGCGGGTGGCACAGGACCGATCTGTGTGGAGAACTTTGGGGGAGGCCTATGTCCAGCAGTGGACGTCTATTGGCTGAAATGATGATGATGATGATGAATAAACATAAATGTAGAAAAAGTGAACCTGAGGTAGGCTAAAAATTTCTCTTGTAGCAGCAATCTTCCATGCAACTTTTTTTTGTAGTATAGAATGGCAAACGAGCAAGCGGGTCACCTGATGGTAAGTGATCACCGCCGCCCATGGACATCAGCTACACCAGGAGTGCGGATGCGTTGCCGGCCTTTTAGGAAGGTATAGGCTCGTTTCTTGAAGATTTGAATGTCGTACCGGTTCGGAAATACCGCTGCGGGAAGTTGATTCCACAATGAGGAGGTGCGCGGCAGAAAGTGTCGTGTAAAGCGCACGGTAGAGGATAGCCATAGAACCATCCAGGTGGTATGGATAAAAAAAAAAAAATACTTTATTTCCTTAACAATATTTGTTTTGGCTTAAACTAGTGAATTTGGAACCTCCATTTAAGCAAAAAATGCCTGTGTTAGGAGGCTCCGCTCTTCCATAATAATAATTAAGTACCTACAACTGCCTACAAAGTTTTATAAAAACGTAAGTACTTTTTTTCAAAATAACTAAAACTTTAACTATAACTATGACTGGAAACTTTGCCAGTTACATGCATTTGCAAAGATGCTATCTTTATTAATAATTATGTATTTTGGAACCATTACATATAGTTATATAAATGTTTGCGTGAGAGAAATGTATAATATTTTGCTGTAAGTTAGACTGCGTGTGTGTATGTGGATGGATGGAACCCAAGTTTATGGTGTGTAGTAACTTGTATGGAAGATTGCTGCTTTTGAAACTATACAACTCATATTACAACTTGACGACCCGTTTGGTTCAGTGGTAGTGTATTCTGCGTCTGGGCCAAGGGTTGCGGGTTCGATCCCCGCACAGTACAAACATTTGTGTGCATGAACATGTCTGTTTGTATTGGTCTGGGTGTTTTCTATGTATTATAAGTATGTATTTACAAAAGAAAAGTATTATATGTATATATTTGTAATCCCACTGTTGGTTCTGATATCTGTAACACAGGTGCTTGAGCTATCTATCTAGTGATGAAACGGATATCCGGTAACTATCCGGTATCCGGCCTATTTTCACTATCCGGCCGGATACCGGATAGTAGGGCACTATCCGGCCGAATACCGAATACTAGATGTTTCCCGCGATACCGTTCGCGCTGAGTGCTTTACGCCCTAAACTCGTCTATATCGCGCTTTTCTGTGGGAATACAAAAGTTTCTAAGCCTATCTATATTGTTTCTCGTTGTCTAATCTATCTCTGTATCAAATTTCATCAAAATCAGTTCTTTAGTTTAGGCGTGAGAGAGTAGCAGACTGACAGACAAACGCGACAGCCGCGAGTCGTGCCGAATGCCGATCACGCCGAATGCGTCCGAATATTTCCGATCTTAATCACGCGCGCATATTCAAATCAAATTGTAACGCGATAAGCGGCCGAATATCCGGTGGCCGGATATCCGGCGCTCCGGCCTCGTAGTTAGCCGAATATCCGGTATCCGGCCAAATCACTATCCGTTTCATCTCTATATCTATCTCAGAGTCAGATCAATGTATGTGATGTTGTGAAATATTATTATTATATAAAGAAAACTCGTTCGATGTTCCGCAGACGTGCGGCAAGCGATGCCGCAACAACAACCAGCTGCAGGAGCACAAGCGCGCGCGCCACGGCCTCGGCCGGATACACAAGTGCGCCTACTGCGAGTACACCTCCGCCACCAAGGAGGCGCTCACGGTGAGTGTGCATTTTAGCCGGACATACAAATAAATTAGCCGGACATAAAAAGTATAAGCCGGACATATAAATAAACTAGCAGGACACACCAATAAATTAGCCGGACAACCTAATAAATTAGCCGGACATCCCAATAAATTAGCCGGACAATACACCCAGTTACGCCGGACATCCAACTAAATTAGCCGGACAATACTACAAGCTTAGTCCGAACAATACAGCTATTTTAGCTGGATAATCCAACCTAAAACCCCGAACAATAACCGGGCGTCTGGCTACATATAGGAGCACAAGCGCGCGCGCCACGGCCTCGGCCGGATACACAAGTGCGCCTACTGCGAGTACACCTCCGCCACCAAGGAGGCGCTCACGGTGAGTGTGCATTTTAGCCGGACGTACAGATAAAATAGCCGGACATACAAATAAATTAGCCGGACATACAAATAAATTAGCCGGACATACAAATAAATTAGCCGGACATCCCAATAAATTAGCCGGACACTACAATTAATTTAGCCGGACATACGAATAAATTAGCTGGACATTAAAAAATAAGCCTGATATCCCGATAAAGTAGCAGGACAGCACCCATTTTAGCCGGACATCCAAATAAATTAGCCGGATATAGGAATAAATTAGCCGGATATTCCAACTAAGTAGCCGGACATCCACATAAATTAGCCGGACAATATAACTATTAGTCCCAACTCCGAACAATATAGCAATTTTAGCCGGAAAATCCATCCAAAAAGCCGAACTATATCCGGTCGCCTGGCAACATAGTAGGGGCACAAGCGCGCGCGCCACGGCCTCGGCCGGATACACAAGTGCGCCTACTGCGAGTACACCTCCGCCACCAAGGAGGCGCTCACGGTGAGTGTGCATTTTAGCCGGACGTACAGATAAAATAGCCGGACATACAAATAAATTAGCCGGACATACAAATAAATTAGCCGGACATACAAATAAATTAGCCGGACATACAAATAAATTAGCCGGACATACAAATAAATTAGCCGGACATCCCAATAAATTAGCCGGACATCCTAATAAATTAGCCGGACATAAACAATATAAGCCGGACATACAAATAAATTGGCCGGACATCCAAGCAACTTAGCCGGACACTACAATTAATTTAGCCGGACATACGAATAAATTAGCCGGACATTAAAAAAATAAATAAGCCTGATATCCCGATAAAGTAGCAGGACATAGCAGCCATTTTAGCCGGACATCCAAATAAATTAGCCGGACACTACAATTAATTTAGCCGGACATACAAATAAATTAGCCGGATATCCCAATAAATTAGCCGGGCATCCATATATATTAGCCGGACATCCACATTAATTAGCCGGACATCAGATAAATTAGCCGGACAATGCTACAAGTTTTAGTCCCAACTCCGAACAATATAGCAATTTTAGCCGGAAAATCCATCCAAAAAGCCGAACTATATCCGGTCGCCTGGCAACATAATAGGAGCACAAGCGCGCGCGCCACGGCCTCGGCCGGATACACAAGTGCGCCTACTGCGAGTACACCTCCGCCACCAAGGAGGCGCTCACGGTGAGTGTGTGCGGGCATTTTAGCCGGACTATTGTCCGGCGGGTTCATCTAATTTAGCCGGACATCCAAACGAAAAAACAAAGTAGCCGGACATCCAAAAAATAAGCCGGGCATCCAATAAATTAGCCGGACATCCCAATAAATTAGCCGGACATAAAAATATTAGCCGGGCATACTGTAAATAAATTGGCCGGACATCCCAACAAATTACCCGTAGATCTAAAAATAAGCCGGACATCCAAACAAATAAGCCGAACATACAAATAAATTAGCCGGACAATGCACCCAGTTACGCCGGACATCCAACTAAATTAGCCGGACAATACTACAAGCTTAGTCCGAACAATACAGCTATTTTAGCTGGACAATCCAACCAAAATGCCGAACTATATCCGGACGCCTGGCAACATTATTAGCACAAGCGCGCGCGCCACGGCCTCGGCCGCATGCACAAGTGCGCCTACTGCGAGTACACCTCCGCCACCAAGGAGGCGCTCACGGTGAGTGTGTGCAGGCATTTTAGCCGGACATCAAAACTAATGAGCCGGACATCCATTAAATTAGCCGGACATAAAAATATAAGTCGGACATACAAATAAATTAGCCGGACACTACAATTAATTTAGCCGGACATACGAAGAAATTAGCCGGACATTAAAAAATAGTGATGCGCCGAATAGTGGTTTCACCGAATAACCGAATACCGAATAATATTCGGTTCAATCTTTACCGAACCGGATAATCGGCCGAATTATTCGGTTTACCATTTTCTATTTTGTTTCCGATCTCTCTTCTATACCACTCTCGGCGTCAAAAAAATCGCACATCTGCGTAGTTTTCATACTAACGCGCTCATATCACAGCTTCATATATTAAAAAGTAAAACATTTTATTACAATATTTTTAAGGTAACATTACCATTATATGCTCGTCTTTTAATCCAACATTTTCATCATCCATGGAATTTACTTGATTCGTCCAAAAAAATTAAAAAGTAAATCAGTTTTTCAGCTCCATAGAACATTGTATGGGACAAGAACATTGATTTACTTTTTATTTTTGGGAAAATTAGGAAGTTTTCACGACTAATTAAGATGCATGATTAACAGACGAGCATAAAAAAACCATGTTACGTAAAAATATTGCAATCAAATATTTTATTTTTTTATATACGAAGCCGTGATATGAGCGCGTTAGTATGAAAACTACGCAGATGTCCGATTTTTTTGACGTCGAGTGTAGATACGGTGACCAAAAAGAACTTAAGTCAATTCGTACTGAGATATAACTAAAGTGTTTATTCCTTCCGTGTTAGAAATTTCCTTAAAGTATCTCTGTTATAGTGTCTCTTAAATAATGCACTTAATAAAATCATCGCAGGGTTCAAGTGGGACTCAAACCCACAACCCTCTACATACCGGGTGGCTGTTCTGGTATGCGGTGGGTGGTGGTATGTAAACGGTCGAGTACCACCTGGACTCTTGGATGATTTTTTAAGAGCACCTACTTAAAATTGTTTATCATTAAATAACTTATAATAAAATTATTTATATGTAGTTGATTCATATTTTTATTTTAATAATTTGCCACATACATAGGTAAGTGTTTTTAATAAAAAATAAATAAATAAATAAATTATAATTTTGATCTGAGTTCGAAAACAAAGCTTTATAATTATTATTTATTTAAATTTAAAAAAAGGCCAGATATTCTTAAGTATAAAAATAAATAGTAAAATTAATATTGATTGATCTGGCTTAAAAATAAATGAATTAGGTAATTTTTTTAAGTTAATGTTAACTACATACTAATAGGGCAGGAAATAAATATGTGGACTCTAGATGTTAAAATACACGTTGATTTCAAGTTTAATTGATTTCATTTATTAGCTTTTTAACACATTCCTCGCCAGTTTTATTTAATTTACAAAAACATAAATCTTACATAAAGAAACTTGTCCTTTTTAATTCCATGTTATATAGCCAGGAAAATAGAAATACTCTAACCGAATACTCTAACCGAATACCAGCACTAAAACCGAATAATTCGGCCGAATACGAATAGTGAAAAAAGTGCCGAATATGCCGAATACCGAATACCAACCGAATATTCGGCGCATCTCTATTAAAAAATAAGCCTGATATCCCGATAAAGTAGCAGGACATAGCACCGATTTTAGCCGGACATCCAAATAAATTAGCCGGACACTGCAATTAATTTAGCCGGACATACGAATAAATTAGCCGGATATCCCAATAAATTAGCCGGACATCCATATATATTAGCCGGACAATATAACCATTTTAGCCGGACAATACTACAAGTTTAGTCCCAAATCCGAACAATATAGCAATTTTAGCCGGAAAATCCATCCAAAAAGCCGAACTATATCCGGTAGCCTGGCAACATAATAGGAGCACAAGCGCGCGCGCCACGGCCTCGGCCGGATACACAAGTGCGCCTACTGCGAGTACACCTCCGCCACCAAGGAGGCGCTCACGGTGAGTGTGCATTTTAGCCGGACGTACAGATAAAATAGCCGGACATAAAAAATAAGCCGGATATAAATTAATTAGCTGGATATCGAAATTAATTAGCCGGACATCCAAATAAATTAGCCGGACATCCAAATAAATTAGCCGGACAGTGCAACCGTTTTAGCCGGACATTCAAGTAAATTAGCGGGACAATACAAGTCCGAACAATACAGCTATATTAGCCGGACAATTCAACTAAAAAGTTTAACTACGTCCAGCTTCATCCGGACGCCTAGAAACAATATATGTAGGAGAAAAACCGCGCGCGCCACGGCCTCGGCTGGATACACAAGTGCGCCTGCGAGTACACCTCCGCCACCAAGGAGGCGCTCACGGTGAGTGCAACCGGTTTAGCTGGACATACAAACAAATTAGCCGGACATTAAAAAAATAAGCCGGGCATCCAATAGTTTAGCCAGTCATCCCAATAAATTAACATAAAAAATATAAGCCGGACATACAAATAAATCGGCCGGACATCCCAATAAATTAGCCGGACATAAAAATAAATTGGATGGACATCCCAACAAATTAGCCTGAGATCTAAAAATAAGCCGGACATCCAAACAAATAAGTCGAACATCCAAATAAATTAGCCGGACAATACTACTAGTTCGATGAATACAGCTATTTAGGGTGGACAATCCAACCAAAAAACTTGAACTATAACCGGTCGTCTGGCAACATATAGGACAATACAACTGTTTAGCTGGACATCCAAATAAATTAGCCGGACAAATCAGTCGGTGTAGTCGGACAACCCACGCGCTGCATGTCGCGCTAGTGTGACGCCTTTTCGATTAGCATGTAAGGTATGTCGATATCTATAGAATACCTCTTTATAAATAGTATGGATGGATGACCCTTCAGACCCAAAATAATTACACACAGAACTTTGACCTGATTATGAATTTAGAAGAGTTGACATATGCTAGGGTTGTTGCCCGGCATGAGTACATAAGCGCGCGGCCTCTACCACAGACCTCGACAGTTCGACAATCTTATGTCATAGGATTAATGTGGTCGAAAAGGCGTTTTTGCCCGTTAGTGCGCATGCGTGAGTACATGACATATTTTTAGTTCTTAGTGGGCAGTCAGCCTTCTGTGTCAATATACAGGGTGTATAAGTGAACATTTACATCCCTTTAACCACGTGTTCTATCAACCATTCTGAACAACATGTGTGATCAACAACTTTTCCTAATTCTTCGAAAAAATTTTCGACTCCTCATACAAAATGACCAAGTCACGTGACCGACTTTGTATGGAAAGATGAAAAATTTTTATGCGAATTTTTAAATGTCATAAAACATGTTGTTCAGAATAGTTGAAAGAACACGTGGTTAAAGGGATGTAAATGTTCACAGATACATCCTGTATATTTTGTGCTTCAGATCCACGAGCGCAGACACACCGGCGAGAGGCCGTACGTTTGCGACCACTGCGGCGCCACCTTCCACCGGCGCTCGAACCTGGTACAACACATCGCCATACACCTGCCGAGAAGAACTTCCAGGTACGTTTTTTAATGGTAAAGGAGACAGACGAACTGACGGATCACCTGATTAAGTAAATATTGCACTTAAAAATTCCTCGGAGGGTTCAGGTGGGACTCGAACCCACAACCTTCCGCAAACCGGGCAGACATGCTATCCACTTTACACCATCCGAACCCCTTACTAAGCCGACGAATTTCGTAAGTGCTTAACTCGCCATGAGCTGACGATAGTCTCATCAATATTGTAGGTATACTATACAATATCCAGTGGAAACATTATTACAAATATTTGACCACTAGTTAAGATGAAACTGCTAAACGAATAATTTTTATTTTTGGTATAGCAATTCTTTGCAATTTATTCTTAAGTAAATATTGCACTTAAAAAATTCCTCGGAGGGTTCAGGATCACCTGATGGTCAGCGATTACCGCCGCCGTAGTCACATGTGCGTTGCCGACCTTTTAAAAAGGAATACGCTCGCTTTTTGAAGGTTTCCAGGTCGTATCGTTCCGGATTCCGGTACCTATAGCTGGAGGCACGAAAGTATAGCGATGACCGTTATTTTGCGCACTTGTAAAAAAAGAAGACTTTCAATCAAAATTGGTTTCTGCGCACTCAAGGTCATAACTACACTTTCTTGCCTCGGACTATACATTCCTTATTAATATTATGACTACGACTTAATTTTGTGATACGAGGCTGAAAGTTTCTTTCTATAAGCGGCGCTTGTAAAAAATTCTAGTAACATGCAAGTATGGTCAGTGTGGCTTGTGCCCCAAGCGGCACTTGAGTGAAGAGAATGTTTAGTAATTTGTGACTTTTGCCCCAAGCGGCATTTGAGAGAAAGTTTAGTAACATGTGTGTGTGACTTGTGCCCCAAGCGGCAATTGAGAGAATATTAGTAAGTGTTACTTGTGCCCCAAGCGGCACTTAAGCGAATGTCTAGTAACATGCAACTTGTTGTGCCCAAAGCGACACTTGAGATTAAGTGACTGCACTTGAAATACTGTCTAGTAACATACGAGTGTTGGCAGTGCGACTTGTGCCCTAAACGGCTCAAGTCGCGCAAGTTCCTTCAGATCCACAAGCACAACGCGCACACGGGCCGCCGCTACGGCTACCTGTGCGCGGTGTGCGACCATCGCTTCGAGAAGCCGAACAAGGTGCGCGCGCATGCGCGGCGCGTGCATGGCCTGCCCGACGACCAGCAGGGGCCGATTGTTAGGGTCCAACTTTAGCTTTTTTTGTAACTGTAATTTTATTTATTTAACAACAACAGCCCTTAGGGGCTACAATGACGAAACTAGCGCCGCCAACGTGGTGGCTTATAAGGAAGACGTCCCGTAACGAATGATAATATACCTGTCACATTAAAAAAATATATCAAACTTGTCTAATACAAAGTGCATTATGTTAAATAATATTATCTAATATAATATATATTACTACCTAATATAATATGTATATTATATTAGGTGTAAATAATAAATAAATTACTTCTACCAACAGGGCGTCTACTCCGCCAAATGATATCGAATTATTCGTAACGATACGTCAGTTCATACAAAAACCCTACTCTAACACAGCTTCAAATACGAATAATTGAATTTGACAGCTTCACAAACGTCAAATCGACGAACATTCCGACGACGTCTCTGATGGTATCGTTATGAGTATCGTCTCGAGATATCGAAATTTGACGTTTGTGAAGCTGTCAAATTCAATTATTCGTATTTTAAGCTGTGTTAGAGTAGGGTTTTTGTATGAACTGACGTATCGTTACGAATAATTCGATATCGTTTGGCGGAGTAGACCCCCTGGACTCTTCTACTAGACTAGAAAACGATCTGGTATAGTACCTATAATGAAAGTACGTATTATATTTTTATTTTGTGGAATGAAGAATATACTCATAGAAAATAGTTATACTTAAAATTGTAATTTTGAATGTAAAAAGATCTCAAAGTATTTAATCATGTGGAAATGTATTTATTAGATTAAAAGTACAGGGTTGCATCTGAGAGAGTGCGCATATATTTTCTATGCAATCAGTAGAAGAAATAATATTTTTGGCATTTTATTTATAGGTTAGATTAAAAAATCTTGAAATTTACGGGAAGTTTGTTTTACCAATTTTTAGTGATTGAGGAATCTTACGATGACATAACAAATTAAAAATAATTCGACATGCCTATATTGCGCACCGACTCCTAAGCAACCCTGTATTACTGCCATATAAATGTATTTTAAAAGTGTTATTGTACACTTTTATTCATTATTATTAATTTAAACATCACAAGTTGAAAATGTGATAATTACTTGTAAATAAATTATTTTTATTAATTAACAGTAAATATAGGAGACGTTCCCATATAACGAATAAAGTTAGTTTGAATGTTTTATAGTGTAACAAATAAAAGTGACAATTTAATTTTTAACCAAGACTAACTTTAGTCTCAGTTTTGTAATGATTGGGTTTGAGTTCTTATAGGGTGTCCCAAAATTCAAGGATAATCTATCGCCATAGAGTGGACATGGTAATGTCACCAAGATTACCATAAGAATAAGACAAAAATTCGAAAAGATTTTTTCCTTTAAAATTTTTAAAGATTGAGATAATGATTAGTAACATGTGTGACTTATGCCCCAAGCGGCACTTGACAGAATGTTTAGTAGCATGTGACTTGTGCCCCAAGCGGCACTTCACAGAATGTTTAGTAGCATGTGACTTGTGCCCCAAGCGGCACTTGACAGAATGTTTAGTAGCATGTGACTTGTGCCCCAAGCGGCACTTGACAGAATGTTTAGTAGCATGTGACTTGTGCCCCAAGCGGCACTTGACAGAATGTTTAGTAGCATGTGACTTGTGCCCCAAGCGGCAATTGAGAGAATTTTTAGTAGCATGTGACTTGTGCCCCAAGCGGCTCTTGACAGAATGTTTTAGTAGCATCTGACTTGTGCCCCAAGCGGCACTTGACAGAATGTTAAGTAGCATGTGACTTGTGCCCCAAGCGGCACTTGACAGAATGTTTAGTAGCATGTGACTTGTGCCCCAAGCGGCACTTGACAGAATGTTAAGTAGCATGTGACTTGTGCCCCAAGCGGCACTTGACAGAATGTTTAGTAGCATGTGACTTGTGCCCCAAGCGGCACTATCCCTGCGGCCGACGGCCTATCCTTGAATTTTGGACAACTTGTATGAAAAGATTTTGTATATTATTTTATTGTAAGGATGTTTGGTGTACCCATATACAATCGGCCCCTGGATTGAAGAAATCAATGTAAAAGGTAAGGTAATGGCACTAGATTCGATTTGTTTCCGCTAGTTTTATTTTTGTTGCTTACTTTTAAGGAGCACTAGTGGTTGATTTTAGTTTCAATACTCAATATTTTATTGCATTCCAAAATGTACACATACAGATGGTAATTTTAAATTTATAATCAAGTCACAATTTTGGACCCTGTTGGGCACGTGGTGAAAGAGATGTAAATGTTCACAGATACACCCGTATATAACTATGTTGTCTATGTAGTTTTGTATGTTTTATTCTTTTAAATGGTCAAACACTAGTGCCCTTACCTTGTTTTTTATATTTCATATATTTTCGCAATTCTACTAATTGCCTCATACGCCAAAGGTCGTGGGTTCAATCCCCACCCTGGACAAACATTCGTGTCATGAACACTTGTGTGTATTATATTTGTGATCCTCTGTTGTCTGATATCGGTAACACAAGTGCTTAAGCTACTTAGTACGGAGTCAGGTCAATGTATGAGATGTTGTGTGAATTTAATTACACACTTGGCTGGTCTCACTGCAGGGCAAAGATCTCCATCATAGAAATCAAGTCATCGCTAGTTTGTAGTTGTTTAAGTACCGGGCCGTGATTCGAGGTTAGATTCCCGGGTCGAGCAAAAATATGTTTCGAATTTTTCGAATATGGCTCGGGTTTGTGATCACCGCACCGCATTAGGAAAGCGTGGTGATTAAGCCTAATCCCATCATAGTAGCGATGACTTGATTTCTATGACGGAGACCTTTGCCCTGCAGTGGGACAGTATCTATACATAGTGGGGCTGATACCCGATTAATTGCGTAACCCACTTTAGGGATTTTAGCCCACGCTCCTAACAAATCTTCAGTGACGCCTACTGGCGTCAGCCGCCACACAGTGAAGTGACACTCTTAGGCGTCTTCCGCCATGATTGAACACATTTTGCATTTTGTTATGATTTTTACTTGTTTATGTTTACATTCAGTCGGCATCTGATATTAATTCTTTAAGACGCCATTCGGCGTCATACGCCATGCGTAAAAGATTAAATGACGCCTTAAGGCGTCATACGCCATGCGTAAAAGATTTAAATGACGCCTTAAGGCGTCATACGCCATGCGTAAAATATTTAAATGACGCCTTAAGGCGTCATACGCCATGCGTAAAAGATATAAATGATGCCCTAAGGCGTCATCAACGAATCGGTTAATTTAGTTTAATTCACTATTCCACAGTGCAGCGTGTGTAACAAACGAGAGAAGTCGAAGAAACTGCTAATGGTACACGAATACAAAGCTCACAAGGAGAAGAAGTATAAGTACATCTGCCCCGTCTGCCGGGATGTGTTCACGCGGCCGGGCAACGTGCGCCACCACCTCACGAGGAGTCATGGGGTGGTGAGGAGTGACCAGGGGCCTATAGAGAGGTTTGAGGTATGTACACTTAGAGACCATGATAAAAACTACACTGGGGAGCAAATACACCGAGCGACTACGTAATTTTCATACAAACGTGGAAACTACATTTTTTTTATGTGATAGGTAGCAGACGAGCAGGCGGATCACCTGATGGTAAGCAATTGCCGACGCCCATGGACACATGCAACACCAGTGGAGTCACAATTGCGCTGCTAACCTTTTATCCCCTTCCCCCCGATGGGCCTCCGGTACCCTCACTCACTCGACGAAACACAGCACAGGAACTGCTTCACGCCGTTTTCTGTGAGGCAGTGGTATCACTCCGCTCGAGCCGGCCCATTCATGCCGAAGCATGGCTCTCCCACAATTGACTGAAGTTTGCTGATCATTTGAGAATATATTAATTTACTTGATGAAACATAGCGCAGACTTAATTATTATTCCATTCTGCACTTCATCACGCCGTTGACCGAATCTACCCGTTGATAATAGAAAGTTATCGAATGTTCGAGAAAGATCGAGAATTTTCTAGAAGTCTCTCGAAACCCTAACTTCTAGTTCATATGCCCTCGAACATTCTGGAAGCTGTCGGAAATGTAAACTATCTTTTCAGTGTCTGTTTTTCAGTTCCAGGTACACACATCAGTTGTTCCAGAAACTATGTCAATAAATAGATCTGTTCTAGACTTTAGCCATATTTGATAAAATGTATAAAAATAAAACTTACGATTTGTAAGGACAGCCACACAGTATACAAATTCAATGTAAACTTAGCCACACTTCATGTTACCACGATCTGTCAAATTTCTTCAATTGATATTCAACCTTATGTGTATGACAGTAAGTTGAGAGTCGATTGAAGAAATTCAGTCTATCAGATTCATTTGAGACTATACTCTGATTCATAATCATGTAAAGTAAACTGGCAGGTGAAAATGACAAGTTTCTATGCATTTTGACATTTTGCATGTGTCAAATTGAGTGATAATGTATGGGGATGACATATCGACATCTGTCAGTTTACTTAACATGATTATGAATCAGACTATAAAGCTAGTCTTAGCTTAAAATTATCCTGTCACTTTAGTTTGTGACTTAAAAAGTTTTAAAGCGAGACTAACTTTGATCTCGTTTTGTTATTGTAATAAGGAAGAGAATGTCAAACGCGTTCAGTTCAGATTGTAACCTGTAGGCCTAACATGCGCACCGCGACAAAATTTTGTCGACTCTCGTTCGCGTGAGCGCATCCTTCTATCCCGCTCATCGCTCAGTCAGGTGAGCGAGAAGCAACTTGCGCCGAAACAATACGAGTGTACTACCCGTGCGGATAAACGCTGGGATTAGAAATGACGGTGCAACTATTCACCTCTCGCTCGCACACCATTTGCGTCTATACTCGCACACGTGGGTACAGACTGATAAAAAAAAAGCTGCGTTTTAATAAAAAATTGTGAGCTAGTTTTTCCGTGGTTTTGAACCTTTCGTTAGTCTTGTCATATTTTGTTAGAAAGGTACGATATTCCTCATTACTATAGGCTATGTATGTAATAAATGTATATTTTTGTGAGAACAAATTCGTTTATAAATGCTATAATTATAAATTATTATTTGTTTATAAACAATTTCTTTTCAGGAAAAAAGAATTTATCGCAGTCTGAATTATTTTCATACATTTTTTCAAAAATACAGTAAAAATACTACTCACAAAATGATTAAAACCTATAAAACCTACTCATATATTATTTGAATTAATAAAATAACAAAACATTAGATAGATAGATATTCTTTATTGCACAGAAATAGAATACATGAGTGAAGCAACAGCTATAGACAGTACAATAAGGCGGTCTTATCGCTTGATGCGATTTCTTCCAGACAACATTTTCAATGCTAACGATATTTTCTACGATTTTTCAGTTTACTTATATTTATTATAATTTTTCGTACTTAGTATGCTGACCGTACCGACTCGTCGGTCCGCCATTTCTAATCCCAGCGTTTATCCGCACGGGTAGTAGACGAAATTATCTCGTGGTGCGCATGTTAGCCCGGTTGATATGTGGCAGTCTGTACCTTTTGTTGTTTAACTTTTTTAAACTTAAAGTATTTCATTTAACACTCCAATCCGATTACTGTAAAATCACAACAATGTAAATAAAAGTATTGATAAAAATTATTGATTTCTTCTTTTTACATCGTCATCATCGTCGTCATCTCATGGACGTATATAAGGGGGGGGTCCAGGGAGTCTGGACCCCCCCATTGAGGCCTGATTCGTAATTGTTTTGCATTGTGGGACACCCCCCTTGTCAAAGTTATATATAAGTCCATCATCATCATGTGGGCTATATGATATTATCCTAAAACCCACATCCTTAACTTTTTTATTTAATCTAAGCCTACATCTACCCATTGCTGAGTATAGGCCTCTTCTTTATCACGCCACTCCCTACGGTCCCCAGCCAGCCGCATCCATTGTTTCCCCACTACCATTACAATATCGTCGGACCAACGGGCAGGTGGTCTGTCCACAGACCGTCGTCCCAACCTTGCTTGGCCGCCGTTAGTTAATTTTTACACTACGACATACGAGCAAGCTGGTCACCTGATGATGAGTGATGATCACCACAGTCCATGAACATCTTTTGTATCAGAGATATCGCTGATGCGTTAAAAGTTCCGGTTATTTATTAAAAAATATAATATTTGAAAGTACGCGTATAGTATCATACCGTTTAATATTATATTTTAACGGTATTTTTATTTAAAAACAAAGGTTTAGCATTGACGACATCCCTATCAAATCCACTGCATCAAGAAAGTCAATATTGTAGTAAAAAAATAATTGATGGCGCCACTGCCGCTTTCATGACTTTTTTGATGCATTTTACAATGAATAGGTAATAGAAATAATGTCAAGGAATAGGACAAATTATTTTATAGCCATTTACTCGAAGACTTTGCATTTATCAAAGCATTTTACCGCTTTTTACAAATTATTACATAAATCCAATTTTTTTTTTTTTTTGTTAATGGCTTGTATTGTGTTCATGACACATTTAATTTTGCCAATGTCAAGTGTAGTTTGATAAAGTGTAGTCAACAGTCGAAGTCAGTCGAAGTCATAGTCACTCAAAAAAACGCCGGTGTTTAGCGTTTTAATGTCCTAAGGATTCTGTGGAGACTATTTTTAACAAAGCCGTAGGTTTTAAGACTCTATTAGGTCAAAGCAAGTTGTTCACGTGACAAATCACTCGACACACAATAGCAGTGTTAAAAACGACACAATTCAATGATTCTTATATTAATATCACCCTGCGGCACTTCACTGCACAAAGTAACACCAAATTTGTACACTAAAAACCACTAGATACTAATTAAAATCTTTGGATGGCATCAGCCGATGCGGCTTGTTTCACAGTTACCCACAGAATCCCATAAATCCAATAATTTCCGAACGACACGACGTGTGTATCCGTCATGTTGCTGTCATTCCAGAAAAATGGGGGACAATTCTCGTGTCCCCCATTTTTCTGGAAATGTTATTTAATGTTATAGGCGGCAGACGAGCAGACGGATCACCTAATGATACGCGACTTTAGGAACGATATACATGGAGCTGACTTTATATCGTAAACACCATTTTTTTAATTAGTCCGAGTAATTGAATTGTTCAATTGAAAGCGCGATAATGAGTACATCACTAGACATGTCAGTTTTGTTTACATTTTTTTTGTGAATAAAAACACAGGTCTACCGACAAATACTTTGGTTCTTTAAAATAAATTATTGGAAAATCCTGTATAAAAATGTCAGACCTCCTAGATTTCCTAGAGTTTATAGATTACACGAATCGGCATGAAAAAGGCGTTAAATCCGACCCCTTCACGAAGTTCAGTGTTGAAGAATTTAAATCTCGTTACAACTTTAGACCTCAAGTTGTCAAAAATGTGATTTTGCCATTAGTGGAGGCAGAACTTCAAAAGTCTGGAGTGCCTGTTGCTCCAGAAATGATGCTTCTCGTAACGTTGAGGTATTTTGCTACTTGTAGCTTTCAGGTAAGATTTTTAAAACAATAAACTTGAACCTTATAACTTGAAATGACGACCCGTTTAGCGCAAGGGTTTGAGCGCCGGTTGAGACGTAAGGGTCGCGGGTTCGATTCCCGCACCAACACAAATGTTTGTTGATGAAACAGATATTTGTGCTGGGTCTGGGTGTTTGTAGTACCTTCGTTGTTTCTGGTTTCCATAGCACAAGGGAAAACCTTGTTTTGGGGCCAGGACAATGTATGTGATGTTGTCTCAATTTATTTATTTACTATGACGACCCGTTTACCGCAATAGTTTGAGCGCTGAGACGCAAGGGTTGTGGGTTCACGGGTCTGTAAAACTTCCGTTGTGATATGGAATTCAGAAACAACTAAGGAACTACAAACACCCAGACCCAACACAAATATCTGTTTCATCAACAAACGTGGTGGAGCGGAAATCAAACCTTTATGTCGACTCTTATGTCTCAACTGACACTCAAACCGTTGCACTAAACGGTTGGTATTATGATAGAAGATACAGCGCGAAAACTAAGGCTTTGCAATATGTTTTCTATAAATATCCCCTCTACCAATGTTTTTCACAGAACCTAGATGAAGACATCAGCAAGCAAGATGCGGTGTGGATCGTCACCACAGTGTCGGAGTTATTAGCCAGCAAGATGAAAGATTTCGTCAAATTCCCTTCTAGTGAAGAAGAACTTAGCAAAGTGAAGTAAATAATGTTTTAACTGTTTTTTTTTATGTGATAGGTAGCAGACGAGCAGGCGGATCACCTGATGGTAAGCAATTGCCGCCGCTCATGGACACTTGCAACACCAGTGGAGTTACAAGTGCGCTGTCAACCTTTGATCCCCTTCCCCCGGGTGGGCATCCGGTACCCTCACTCACTTCCGCGACTCTCTTTCGGTCCATTGTACGTGATGCGTCGGCTGGTTACAAAAGCCAGCCCAGCTCCGCCCAGAAGCACAAGTTTCCTGGGAACCTCACAGGCTTCGCGGAGCGACCTCACCGTTCCGAGGATTTGCTCGCATTGGGTGGCCACAGCATCGCATTCCAGCATCACATGTGTGATTGTAATGGAAAGTGCTGTAGACTCTCTTTTGGTCCATTGTACTGCATGGACGTATATAAGGGGGGGGGTCCAGGGGGTCTGGACCCCCCCCTTGAGACCTGGTTTGACATAAGGTTGGCTATAGCCAAGGGCGACTTAATTAAGGGGTCGGCAAGGTTGGTGGGGTAGCAAATTGTAGATAGCCCTGGGACGGCAAATCAACAAATCAACCTCACGTTCTTCAAGAATGCGTACATGTAATAACGCACGCTGGGTCCAGCCGGTCCTTGAATTGTACTTCGGGAGAGCCGCATCATAAATATTATTACAATTAGGGAAATTGTTAAATCCGAGCATGGGGGCGGGGTGATTCGTAGTTGTTTTGCAATGTGGGACACCCCCCTTGTCAAAGCTATATATACGTCCGTGTTGTACTGTAATGACACTATTGTTTTTTCAGGAAAACTTTCTACAAAACCGCAAAAATCCCCGGCATTATTGGATGCATAGGCTGCACAGTTATCAAAAAGGTCCCAAATCAAAATGGATTCACCATCAAAGTGCAAGCTGTAACGGGCCCTAATCTAGAATTCTACGACATCTATATAAATGAGGTCAATATAAATAAATAAATTCACACAACATATACATTGACTTGACTCCGTACTAAGTAGCTTAAGCACTTGTGTTACAGATATCAGACAACAGAGGAAACACAAATGTAATACTTAAATACATATGTTACACCCAGACACTGAACAAACACAAGTATTCCTCGAATGTTTGTCCAGGGTGGGGATCGAACCCACGACCTTTGGTGTATGAGGCAGGGCCACTACAAAATGCGCCATCCGGCCAGTCAATATATGAGATGTTGTGCGAATTATTATTAACTATGGGCTACCATGAATGAAACTAGCGCCGCCAACCTATTTACACTGATTGTGGCGAAAATATGATATTTTTGAAGAAAATAAACATTACAGACTTAGATCCAAGTAAATTGAATTTTTCTAGATGTAATAAGTACAATATTTTTAACACGCGACAAAAAACGGCCACTTTTAGCACTAATTGACATTATTGTTACTTGTCGCGTGTTTTATAAATTGTATTGCATCTTGAAAAATTCAATTTACTTTTATCTAAGTCTGTAATGTTTTGCTTTCTTAAAAAATATCGTATTTTCGCCACAAACAGTGTAAATAGGTTGGCGGCGCTAGTTTCATTCGTATAGCCCCTTAATCATTATATGGAGGTGTTTACCCTGCATTAGGATAGTATATAGGCTGATATTTAACTTTCATTTTCTTTCAGAGTCCTGACTGCAATACAGATAACTCCATTTATAATAATAGCCCTGTTAAAGAACGCCTTGTAACTGGTGAATTATCGGGAATACTGCTTGGACACAGCGGATATGCAGTTAGCAAAGTACTTTTGACCCCAATAGTTCCACCGAAGACCAAAAGTGAAGAATTATATAACAAGAGCCTTATGAAAACTAGAAATACTGGTAAAAGCTTTACTATTTGGAAGGAAAGATTTTCTTGTTTAAAAGAGGACGGTGAATTTGTTATAAATATAAGCGATAAATCAAAAATTGACACGTTCCAGACGGTGATATACGCTTGTGCAATGCTGCACAATATAGCTATTAAGTTTGAGGACACAAAAGATTGTGAAGATGATGTAAATGGTATTGTGTTTAGACAGGGTATTGTTAATAGATTTTTCTCTTGTAAAGATTGAATCTTATTTCCTTGTAGGGCATGCGGTCCTGGAGATTGTGAACTAACATGGTTGTATTCAATCTTTCATCATCAGGATGCGTTTTCACAGAAGCGGAGCTGCGTGGGGTTGAGTGGAGAATTGTAATAATTTACCAATCACGTAGCTCAAAATACACATCTTGTTGGGGTTTTCAATAATTAATCCAACAACTCAAATTTTGACTTGGTTTTATTCTTCAATTAAAGTAAATACATGTAATTAATTAGAGAGCAATTCAAGCACCGGCTGGACCCAGCGTGCGTTTTAATACATGTACGCATTCTTGAAGAACGTGAGGTTGATTTGTTGATTTGCCGTCCCAGGGCTATCTACAATTTGCTACCCCACCAACCTTGCCGACCCCTTAATTAAGTCGCCATTGGCTGTAGCCGATTCAACCTTATGTC
This sequence comes from Cnaphalocrocis medinalis, assembly GCA_014851415.1. Lineage (NCBI taxonomy): Eukaryota > Metazoa > Arthropoda > Insecta > Lepidoptera > Crambidae > Cnaphalocrocis > Cnaphalocrocis medinalis. The sequence goes on from CM026303.1 coordinate 2,245,683, forward strand.
AAACCAGGCCCCAATGGGGGGGGTCCGGACCCCCTGGCCCCCCCTTATATACGTCCATGTGTGCGCGTGAACACATCTCATCTCTGATAAGCAATGTGATTGGTAAATTTTTATAAGTCTCCGCTCAACTCCACGTAGCTCCATTTCTGTGGAAACGCACCCTAAGGGTGATGGTTGGTACATCCATACTAATATTATAAATGCGAAAGTAACTCTGTCTGTCTGTTTGTTACTCTTTCACGTCAAAACTACTGAACGGATTTAAATGAAATTTGGTATACAGATAATCTAGACCCTGAGAAAGGACATAGGCTACTTTTTATTGCGAAAAGGGGGTTGTAAGGGGTTTGAAAGGGGGGTAAATATTACTTTTCTAGAATAAAACTTGATTAAATTGAAACTTATCTTCATTGCATCGTTCACGTTATTTATCATAATTATAACTCATTTCTGTAACCGAGCCACCATAACCTTCCGCGTTGGCAGTTGTATCCGACATTTCATTTGCTGCAACTCTAGTTTAGCTTTCTCTAGCAGTACTTTATTTCTTTCCATTTCGAGCCGTAGGTTACCATGTTTTAACTTCTCAGTTGACTTGTTTTAACTTTTCGCTTGCCAACTGTAAAGAAAAGTTAGAATAGAATAGAATATTTCTTTTTTTTTTATGTGATAGGTAGCAGACGAGCAGGCGGATTACCTGATGGTAAGCAATTGCCACCGCTCATGGACACTTGCAACACCAGTGGAGTTAAAAGTGCGCTGCCAACCTTTTAACCCCTCTCCCCCGGGTGGGCCTCCGGTACCCTCACTCACTGGGCTGCTTCACGCCGGTTTTCTGTGAGGCAGTGGTATCACTCCGGTCGAGCCGGCCCATTCATGCCGAAGCGTGGCTCTCCCACAATTGTCATAGTTTTAGTTCGTAAGTAGATTTTGTAATGTGCCAATTAAACTTTTATTCTATTCTATTCTAATTGACAACATTGTCAATTTTGGATCTCGTAATTTTGAGAGTAATTAATATCTAAAAAAGCGTGTGACTTACGCTTTTTTAGATATTAATTACTATCAAAAAACCTGGGAAGCCCAAAAACATAAATGGCATTTTAATTTTCATATCAATTTTTCGATAAAATGTTGTCAATTGAATTGTATTTTTAATTACCCTAATTTCCGATAGCTCCTTTTCATTTTTTATCCTTAGCTCCGCACATTCTACCCTCAGCACGGCCTCTCTGCGTATCAGCTCTTCAGTGTTGCCAGAACGCAATTCTGTTTGTGAAACCACAAACGGATCTACCGGCGTTGGAAGAGTCGCTGGAAAAAAAAACAATAAATAAAAAAAGCAACCCAAATCTAGAGTTTATAATGCTATAGGCTCAGAAAGTTATTTCGCACTCAGAGACGTTAATAAATAAATAAATTGAGACAACATCACATACATTGTCCTGGTCCCAAACTAAGGTTTTCCCTTGTACTATGGAAACCAGAAACAACGAAGGAACCACAAACACCCAGACCCAACACAAATATCTGTTTCATCAACAAACATCTGTGTTGGTGCGGGAATCGAACCCGCGACCCTTGCGTCTCAACCTAATTAAGCCTTAATGTCACTTAAGTAAAGATATTGACCTTTTATTTTTTGTAATAGCAATTCTTTGCAATTTATTCTTATTTTTATTTATTCCGGACAGTGGAAGGTTGTGGGTTTGAGTCCCACCTGAGCCCATAGATTATTTACTTAATATTGACCTTTATTTTAATAGACATAAAGACTTTCCATAATTAAGATAATGAGCATTAAGGTTAAATAACGTCTCTGAGTCAGGGCTGGAAACCGGTTTTTAATTAACCAGGTTAATATCGATCTCAAACAGGTTTTTTCGTAAGGGTTCGTTCGGAGCGGAACCGATTCGCGAGCGATATTGCTTCTGGGATAAACCTGGTTAATTCCACGAGGCGCGTGAATAGTGCAGCGATATATTTTGTCTCTTTTTATCTCCGGGCAGGACGCGACGCGATTGGACGCGATGCTTGCGATCTCTTTCCCTTACAATCGTTGCTTTTCATTATATGGGCGGAGCGAGCGAAATCGTTATGGTTTTAACCAGGTTTTGGGAGCGGAATCAAAACCTAAAAGGTCTACGAGCTTAACCAGAAATAATACCGGTTTCAACGAGTGGAATCGAAATCAAAACGCTCTTTTCAAAATGTATGAAGCTGCGCGAAACCTGGTTGCGAATTTTAACCAGGTATTCCAGCCCTGCTCTGAGTGCGGCATTTAACCTATAAACTTACTTTCTACGTATAAAGGGATGGATGATTTTGGTATTTCAATCATCGGTTCCTCTTCAGCATAATCTGTATCAGGGTGCAATTCTTCATCATTAGGGTCCGATTCTTTATTATTAGGAGGCGATTCTGCGGTTTCAGGAGGCAATTCTTTTTGTAAATTTGAATTTTCGTTTGAGTCTGAAACAAAGATTGTTATTAAAAATACAATGAGCAAACTTAAGCGATTCATTGCAGATGACGCCATAAGGCGTCATATAAAACTTTTACGATGGCGTATGACGCCAATCGGCGTCATAAAGAATTGATATCTGATGCCGAGTGAATGTCTAAAAACTTATAAATAAGTCAAAATCATAACAAAAAGCAAAATCTGTTCTATCATGGCGGAAGACGCCTAAGGGCGTCACTTTGCTGTGTGGCGGCTGACGAAGATTAGTTCACAGTTAGCATCACAGAAGATTAGTTAGCCGCCATGGGCAAAATTCCCTAAAAATGTGGGCTACGCAATGAATGCTAAAAGAAAGACATTATCTTACAGACTTCATCATCATCATTTCAGCCAACAGACGTCCACTGGACATAGGCCTCCCCCAACGTTCTCCACACAGATCGGTCCTGTGCCACCCGCATCCAAGGGACTCCCGCGACTTTTACTAGATCGTCGGTCCAGGTGGGAGGCCTGCCACGGCTGCGGCCTCCTGCGCGTGGCCTCCACTCAAGGACCTTTCCACCCCAACGGCAGTCTGTTCCCCTCGCAATGTGCCCTGCCCATTGCCACTTGTGCCACGCAAATATTTGGGCTATGTCTGCGACCATAGATCTCCTGCGGATCTCATCATTTCTGACACGATCACGCAAGGAGTATCATATGGATATGATCAATAAAACATCTTTATATAAGGTGGAATCCACATTTCAATAAGGTCAGTCGGGGCAAGTGCGTCATATGGTTTTTTTATGTGATAAGTAGCAGACGAGCACGCGGATCACCTGATGGCGTTTAGGTTCAGAATGTTAAAATTCCAATAAATCCAAGTCCCTAAATGTTTCACAACCGGAAGTGTTAAACGACATCCCGGAACTATTACTTCAACTATGCTCTTTATAAAGAGATAACTTCTATAGACAACGAAAAGGCTTATAGGTACCCCCTTTCTAAGGCATCACTCTGGTCTACTGTTAGGACGTAGTATCACTCCGGTCGAGCCGGCCATTCATGCCGAAGCGTGGCTCTCCCACGGTAGAACGGCTTTACATTACATTATTATATTTACCTCGAGATCTAAAGGTCCCTGGACTCCCTGGAGGAGCTGCTGGCTCGGATGCACCCGACTGAGTCTGTGAAGAGCCTGGTACAGCGGCACATTGTGCCACATCTTGGGTATCTATAATACATAATACCACAGAATACTTAAATACAAGTACAGAAAGCCCACTCCTAAAAACCGTTTATAGAAAATAAAGACTTAAGCTACCATAACATAAAGTTGAAATTCCGACCGCTCCTCGTTCAACACCTACAATTATTCGTACCTAGAAGTGCGTTCTCTTTCTATCGCAAGCAACTGTCACGCGTGCGTCGCCGCCCGCTCGTGATTTCCTACTGATTAGCCCCTCCGGAGAAGCCGCCGCATGTACTTGCAAGTTCGATACCTACACACGGAGTGGGACAGGCCTGATAATACTGATGATACATTACGGAAACCCAATCTTAACAATCTAATGACAATTCAAAACTTCCTCAAACTAGGGTGGCCGAACCGAGCGGACAGCCTATTAGGTATAGACAGCCACACATCAGGTTCATCACAATCTGTCAAATTTCTTCAGTCAATATTGAACCAAACACGTTTGACATAAAAGTGAGGTTCGATTGCAGAAATTTGACAGATTGTAGTAACCTGATGTGTGGCTGTCTGTACATCCAGGTTTGCCATGGTAAATTGTGTCCTGGGGGGAGTCTCCTTTGGTGGATACAGTAACGACGGATACTCTTTGGCAATAAAAACAAATTGATTTAAAACTAAATTTAAAAAATATTAACTCACCTTTAGAATCACTTTGTTTGTTTAAATCTGAAAAATATACAAAAAATTTACTCAATTTTAAAAATAGCAGTACTATACCCAAAACTGGAATTCGAGACCAAAAACTCTACTACAATGTTGCTACTGCAATAAAATGATTGTACCATAGTATACCACTTTTTTCTAAAAACACTCGCTGATGTAATTTATTTATTGGTAATTTTGATTCTATAATTTTATTTACTTTTTTTCACGTAAATATAAGACACTTTAATAAAAACTTAACCATCCATAATTTAAGTTTTCAAAGATGATAATGCGCTTGTAACACTTCAGGTGTTAATAACATTTGGTATCTACCCACAACATTTTAACAATGTATGGAAACTTGACGGTTTTGTCTGCATAATGAAAATATAATGCCAAAAAGGTTGGCGAAACCTGAAAACGTCACTTGGAAATGACATTAGTGACTTTAACAGATTTGATTGAGATTTTTTGGTCTCGAATTCCAGTTTACAGTATAGAGAAAATTCAGAAAAATATAATTTCACTCACCAACGAATTCCAACATTGATTCATTTGGTTCTTTGTGCCCAAAAAGAGAATGTTTAAACATTGTATTTAAGAACCACTGATGATCTTCATTGAGTGGTTCGGGCAGAGTTTTTCCAGCCAACATAGATTCTAGACGTTTTAACTTGGCTAGTTTAACTTTCGATTTACATTTTTTGTCTTGCCAACACTGGAACAAAATTGCATAATTTGATGGTTAAAAGGAACATACTAAGCTACATTTTGGTCAAAAATCCATACTAATATTATAAATGGGAAAGTGTGTCTGTCTGTATGTTTGTTTTTCTTTCATGGAAAATCAGAACAACGAATTGACATGATTTTTTAAGTGGAGACAGTTGAAGGGATGGAGAGTAACATAGGGTATTTTTTAATCCTTTTTAACCCCCCATTTGGGGGCGAAGCCGCAGGCAATAGCAAAAGCTAGTATCTTAATAAATGACAAAAATATGTCTGTTTTTCTAAAATTTAAAACCTTGAATGCCTCTACTGAACATCTCATCTTTTGTCGCTTATCCCTTATTTCCTTTTACCAGTTGATATGTTAATAAGTATGACCAGCCATATATGTATACAAAACACTTAACACGTTCAATGCTGACCCTATTTTCGAAATTATCTCGCGGTGCTGACCGCCACACACCGTTGTCGTAGCCCCGCACAGCCGTATCGTCTCGTTTTCGACGTTACGAGTGTGCGGCCGCCCGCGCCGAGCGTGGCCGAAAATTCCAAGACGCCAGTGCGGCGGTTCACGCAGCGCGTGCTTAGGAGAAATCTCGATAGCAGTGCGGCCGACCACATCCTATGTGTCTTGTTATAATCTATCCATACACTAAAATATCGCCTATAAAAATGAATTTAAGATAACAATTATTGAGAAAAATTCAAGAAGTAATCAAAATACAAAAAAAGATCATGAAAAGGCAACCATCCACTACAACAATATGCCATCATTATCATGTAATTGTCATATAATGATTGTGTAGACATACATTACTTAGGTACATATTTGCCGAAATCCTACGAAGGGCAAAAAACAATAGTAACCGCGACACATAAGACCTTTTTATCTTAACATAATTGATGAATACGTCTATTGTGTCGTAAAGGTAGCCTAATAAGTAAAAAATAAAAGTAGTTAGTCATTCGGTACTTCAAAGGATTAAGTAAAAAAAAAATCCTTCTGCAGGTGACAGGTGTGCAATAATTGTGATGGCAATTTTTTTATTACAAAGCTATTGTTTATCTTGACTTTTTTTATTTGTATTGCCTACTGGTATGCAACACAAATAAATTAACAATAGAAACAGAAAGCCGCGCGACGCCGACCTATCCGTCGCTATTGTTATCTTATCTTCACTGACCACCAAAATACCTTTTGTTTACGTAATAAGTCAGTACCAATAAAGAACTAAGGTTTTTTTTAAAGACTGTAGCAATTTAATTATTATTCAATGATGAAACAAGAGATAAGATTTCCGATTTAATGGTATTATTGGATTGTTTCATAAATTATTTAAAATGTTACTAATAACTCTATTTAATACGTAGTAAAATTTGATAAACTGCGCTCTGTTAAAAAATTCGTTCGACCACAGGGTAAGTGTTAGTCCGCACTGTTGTATTGAAAATATCCCGATCGCGCTCGGCGTGGCAGCCCGCACTCGCGGAGCGCCCGCTCGACCGCAGGGTATGTGATCGCCGCACTGCTGTCAAAGAATTTTCGTAGGTCGCGCTCGGCGTGCTAGTCAGCACTCGCGTCGCAACGCCCAAATCACGCTGCGCGCGATGTCAGCAGTGAACGTGTTAAGTACAGAGTATGCAAGGAGATGGGCCATGGTTTGGTAAGTAATCTGTAGACTGCTGATTGCACACTTAGTATTGTTGACTGGTGTAATAACTATAGTGTGTGGTGATTGTTTGTGTCTCAAATAAAATAAATAAATTTAGGTTTACGAATCACACACAGAAAAGTAAATAAGTGCATATTGTACTCACTTTGCGCCATCCCTCCCAAGTTTTTCTGGCTCCACCCAGCGCATTCAGCTGATGAGCGATGGCTTGCCATCTCCTCTCCATCTCTTGTTTTGAGAATGTTGAGGAGCATTTACCTCGCCTTAATTCTGGGTCAGCACTCACAAGTTGAACTAATAAAAATTTCTGCTGCGAACTGGGGTATATCTTTCTCTCCATTTTTATCAAGTAAACTTAGCCTACTAAATAAAGTTTTGAATAGAAAAGATAATACATATAACCACTTTTCATTAGTTTGTGTTAGCAAGCTATAAATAGTAGTTTAATTATATAAAATTGTTTAAATTTTAATTTGTTTTGAACCACACTCGACGATAATACTCGTCACCACAGACTAAGAAAAAAAACTCGTCACTGTCAACAACTGTCAAGCTGAATTTTGTAGAGTTAGACGAAACGTTTCGTTTTCTGTAAAAATAACATGATTTTATTATGCATGAAGTCACGAAATTAATTGATGGCGCCACTGCCGCATATATCCTAGAGTATGTTAGCACCATTATTCATTATTTTTTAATAGGTGGAACTCCGTAATAGTTCCTCAAGAATTTTTACAACTTTATTGACTGACATAAACATACCGATTTTTTTCTCGTCATAACTTATCAATTGAAAACGTTCGAGCTTTTTAATCGATTATTTCCTCACATCCCTACCCTACTTTACGTTTAGAAACTCCATCTGTCAAAATCGCAGTTAAAAAAAAACTTAAGCTATTTTTTTTCGTTTGCATCGCAAGCAAAAGCGAACAAGGAACTGTGGTTACTAATTTTAATACCATTTACCTACCAAAAACGTGTTGTAATCATCGGAAATGGCCACGGGCCCTCCCGCTGGTCCCTCCGGCTCGTCGGCCGGGGGGGTGGTGCGGAGCAGCGCCCTCGCCTTCGTGGCGGGACAGGCTGCGCAAGCGCAGGATCAAGGGACGTCAAGGGACCAAGTAGAACAAGGTAGGTAACTACTTTTGTAATCCTAATCCTAACTAATATTGGAAATGCGAAAGTAACTCTGTCTGTCTGTTGCTGTTTCACGCCAAAACTATTTAACGGATTTGAATGAAATTTGGTATACAGATGATCTAGATCCTGAGAAAGGACATAGGCTACTTTTTATTGTGAAAAGGGGGGTTTACAGGGGGTGAAAAGTTACTATTCAATGCGAAGACGTGGAGTAACAGCTATGAATTGTAAAATGGAGTCCTTTTCCACACATAGACTCTCTTTTGGTCCATTGTTTGTGGTGCTGGCTGGTCACAAAAGCCAGTCTAGCTCCACCCAGGACAGAAGTTTCCTGGGTACCTCACAGAATTGCCATCTAAAACAATTGCCTTATGAATGACAATATAAGTGAGTTAAATCTCAGGGCACAGAATGTGCTTCTTTAAATTCTTTGTTTCGTATTCATGTCATCGGTTCAAAAAGATTATCTTTTAGTTTGCACTACAAGAACTTACTCACCACACCTCACTTAGCTCACCGGATTAGCAAGCTAAAGTGGCAGTGGACTGGCCATCTGCCGCAGAACTGACAACCGATGGGTTAAACGAGTTCTGGAGTGGAGACCGCGTCTTGGTAAACTAGTGTAGGACGACCTCAGGCCAGATGGGAGTGACAATCTGCGCAAGAGGGCTGGCTGGAGCTGGATGCGAGTAGCTGAAGATTGATGAAAGTTGCGAGCATTTGGAGAGGCCTATGTCCAACAGTGGACTGCAACAGGCTGATGATGATGATGATGACAAGAACTTACAGATATTATAGAACACATAAATATATATTTCAGACAGGATGCCAGTTCCTGCAGGCTTGAAGGCTCTGTGCGAGGCATACTCCAGGCTGTACCCCGACCAGCCCAACCCTCTGCAAGTGACTACAAGGCTCAAATACTGGTTCGTAAATAAAGAATATTGATGTCCCATTTAAAAACAGTGCTGGCCATTATACTGAAATTAATGTTACTTTCTTTTATTATTATTTTAACATTGCAAGACCCAAAAGCCTTTTAAAAGCCACCTGCGGTAAATGGGCATATCTTTCTCTAAAAGGCCGGCAGCACACCTGTGAAGCCTCTGGTGTTGTGGGTGTTCATGGGCGATGGTAATCGCTTAACATCAGGTGATATGTCTGCTCGTCTGCCCCCTATCCTATAAAAAAAAGGCATAAAACAATTGATTTTTTATTGTGTCTGCTGTCTGGGCCTTACGATGATATAAATTTTGTTTCCTTGTTGTAAAACTAGACAAAGACACAGTATCTTACAACACGGAATCCTATTGTGGCAGTATATTTTAAAGATGAACTGTATTTGGTTGATGTGTGAAACTACTGTAAAGGCATAGTTTAAAACCACTTATCCGCAGAAGATTTTTTTTATTCAAAACCTTTTTAAGTATGGATTATGTTTTTTCACAGGTTGGGAGGCCATGATCCCCTGGATTATATCAGCATGTACTGGAATCCTGGCAAGCCGGAGGAGAGCATCCCACCGCATTGGCACTATGTGAGGTAAATACTTAGTAGGTTAATATAAAATTGCCAATCTTTTTTTTCTAGTTTGATATGACGGCGGCTGGTCCAGCCGTCAAATAATGGATATCGTCCTTTTGTATTGTTTTTTTTTTTATACTAGAGGCGGCAAACGAGCAAGCGGGTCACCTGCTGGTAAGTAATCACCGCTGCCCATGAACATCTGCGAAATCAGAGAGTGTGCTGATGCGTTGCCGGCCTTTTAAGAAGGAGTACGCTCGTTTCTTGCAGGTCCCTAAGTCATAGCCGTCAGGAAATACTGCCGCAGCTAAACTATTCCGCAAGACTGAGGAGATTGTTTTTTGTTTTTGATAGATTTATTGTTTTTGGTTTCCCTGGTTAGCTTTGGTTAGCTTTTATGAATGTATATTCTGGAAGGTATCTTTAGAGCATTCTGGCATCAATTGTTCTGGAAGTAACGCGAGAGCTCGCGCCTGATCTATATCTTCTTATACTATTTATAAAGAGATAACTTCACTAGACAACGACAAGGCTTATAGGTAAACCGAAAACACGAAACGCTTGCGCGATGTAATTAGACACAGCGCCATCTATTAGTTCATTTCTGAATTACGGTCCCGAAGCGAAGTGAGGGCGGGCCATTAGTATTTCAATATTTTAATTCACCAGTTTCGGCCTCTCTGACCTGCACGGCGACGGGCGGGTGCACCTCCCCGCGGACAGGGCTTCGCCCTCGGGCTTCGGGATGGAGCTGACGATGCGGCTGCACGCCGAGCCGGCGACTCCGCCCCCGCTCTGGCCAGCGGCTCTGTTGCAAGCGCTGGCTAGATATATTTTTACTACAGGTGAGTCATGCTATTAATCTTAAATCATCAAATGATCAGAATTACCGTGGGAGAGTCACGCTTCGGCATGAATGGGGTGGCATTAGACGACCCGGTTGGTTCAGTGGTAGTGAATGCTGCGTCTGGGCCAAGGGTTGCGGGTTCGATCCCCGCACAGTACAAACATTTGTGTGCATGAACATGTCTGTTTGTATTGGTCTGGGTGTTTTCTATGTATTATAAGTATGTATTTACAAAAGAAAAGTATTATATGTATATATTTGTAATTCCACTGTTGGTTCTGATATCTGTAACACAGGTGCTTGAGCTACTTATCTCAGAGTCAGATCAATGTATGTGATGTAGTGAAATATTATATTATATTATTATATATTAGGCAAGCGTGGTGATGAAGCCTAATCCCATCATCGTAGCGATGACTTGATTCTATGATGGAGGTCTTTGCCCGGCAGTATACAATAAAATGCATGCGGCGAGATACAATCAAAAAGCAATGAAAAGAAAGGTGTAAGTAACTTAAATACCCACTGTTTTCTCTCCTCTACCTAAAGGTTGTCTGGAAGAAATCGCTACAAGCGATAAGACCGCCTTATTGTACTTTCTATAGCTGTTGTTTCACTCATGTATTCTATTTCTGTGCAATAAAGAATATCTATCTATCTAAATTTGAATGTGTGATGTGTGCCTAATAACATGTCACTGGGTACTTGTAGTCCTGCGGGTATTTTCTTGAGAAACGCCAGTGAAACGTGGAGTTTGTTGGGGAAAGTAAAATGTTTCACGAATTTATAGAATGGGTTCTTCCAAACACAAACAATAAGGTTCCGCTTATAATTAGCTCTTCCCTGATCACTGCAGACGAAAAAGGTCTTGGCTCAGTCCAGCACGACGTGTCAGGGTCTCCGCAGTGTTAGATGAGAGGGATGACGATGAGAACCGAAGGGCGTATGGCGCAGCAGTATTCCACCTTTTTGTCCACCTTTGCGTAGAACACCTAGGGGAGTCAGTCTCGATACTGGAGTATCTAGACTGAGTAGGATGGTAAACCGATTTAGTCAATCCATAGACTTAAACTTTGACTCAAGGGGGATGTTCCATAAGACTGGTACCGATCTTCTGCATCGGTCCGGTCAAAATAGAATAGGATACCTAAGTAGGAAAAATAATCTCGTATGTATAATAGTTAATTTTAGTTTTAAATAATATGTTATGTGCTAAATTGCATGCGGAACTAGCCTTTAAGTATCTGTTGCAATTAGATTGAAAATATAAATCGTATGTATTATTATATAAATATTATTGTAAACAGATGTTGGTTGGTCTAAATAAAAAAGACGTACGGCAAAAGCAGACGATTTAGAAGTAAGACCCTCTTTCCATTTAGTATGTTTTCACTGTTAACAAAAAAAATCAATTTTTCTTCTTTGTTCCTTGTACAGGCAACAAGTTCATGGCAGGCGACCACATCAGCTGGCACGCGCCGCTAGAGGGCGCCGCGTCCGCCTCGCGCATCCGCCACCTGCTGGTCGCGCCCGAGCCCCAGCTGCCCGCCTTGGCCACGCCGCACGGGGGCGTCACGTTCTTACAGGTGGGACGAATTAATGAAAGACATAAAGACACGTGGACAAATGATAAATACAAGTTCAACTTTGTATAGGTACTATAGTCCGAAGCAAGAATGTGAAGTTATGACCTTGAGTAAGAGAAACCAATTTGTTCAGTGCTGGCTGTAAATATGTATTTAAGTATAATATTTGGTTTCCTCCGTTGTTTGATATCTTTTTTATTTATATGATAGGTAGCAGGCGAGCAGGCGGATCACCTGATGGTAAGCAATTGCCGCCGCCCATGGACACTTGCAACACCAGTGGAATTATAAGTGCGCTGCCAACCTTTTGTCCCCTTCCCCCCCAAGTGGGCCTCCGTAATCTGTAACAAAAGCTACTTAGAATGGATTTTACTTTGACGATTATCTAATTCTAAACTATATAAAGCATTGTACACATCATACTGTTACTGTATTCCTAATAATATTTTTTATTAATAGAATGAAAATTGTAATGTAATGATCATAATTTGAAAATTTATTTATTTATTTATTTATTTATTAGGTACACAAAACAGAATTACAACAATAAAAAAAATATTATAAATCATGAACAGCATGCAATGGTTGGCTGTAACTCCACAAGCATGTGTACACAGCGCGTTTATCTAACATCGAGTTACAATATAAAATAAAAACTTACAAATTGTCGCCAGAATACGGAGTATATATGATACATAAATTAAAAGATAAATACATATTGTTTATAGATGATAAGAATAATGAAAAAAACAAAAACAAAAGTAATAACCTACTTTAAGATTTTATGGAGATTTGATCTCCATCTATGTATAGATGAATTGTAGATGTCAGGCAGTTCAACATGTCTAAGCAAGAGGGAATTATATTCGCGGCACATACGGTAGATAGGGTTATGGTAGGAGACGTTGAAAAAAGAGTGACTACTGAGTTTCTTGCTGATTCTTCTCGGTAGAAATCAACTTTCCGAATCAGCGGTAGCTTACATAACATTTGACATTCATAAATCCATACTAATATTATAAATGCGAAAGTAACTCTGTCCTGTCTGTCTGTCTGTCTGTCTGTCTGTCTGTCTGTCTGTCTGCTACTCTTTCACGCCAAAACTACTCAACGGATTTAAATGAAATTTGGTATACAGATAATCTAGACCCTGAGAAAGGACATAGGCTACTTTTTATTGCGAAAAGGGGGTGTAAGGGGTTGAAAGGGGGGGTATAAAAGTTACTTTTCCACGCGGACGGAGTCGCGGCGGCCGCTAGTGTTCTATAAGGACTTAAATTGAATAAAGAATATTTCATTTCTATTTCTGGTTACAGTTCAACGTATGCGATGTTGTGAGAATTTATTTATATAATAACAAATTGTTTATCAGATGGTGGGGTGCACCGGCAGAGAGCTGCGGGCCGCGCAGAGAGGGTCCGGGTTCGATGTGCTGAAGCTGATCGGCGATGATCCCAGGTAAGGATTCTGTAGTTATAGAGAGTGTAAACATTTATATACAGGGTGTAACAAAAAGTGAACTGATTCTGACATAGTTTACAACTCTCATATTAGAGTTTTTAACCTGCCAAGTTAATATTACGATTATTAATATTTAATTGAAATTCGATTCTTCGTGAAATCTATTTCAATTCGCACATCACTAATGAGTAATCAGCTGATAGGAATATTAGCCTTTGACCGCTCCTTTTTGAATAGTTACCGCCCCTTGCATTCCTGAGAATTGTATTTGCTTATAGAATTTACACAAGGTACACATTATTTCCCTTTATGGTTGATACACCCTTTTTGTTACACCCTGTAAAGGGTAATCGATACAGCGATTGCCCATTTAAGAAATTTTTTTTTTTCTATGACAGATTTAAGCATATTTTGACCTCGATCGCACCTAATATTAAGTGAAGATGAGGTCTAAGGTGGATCATGCTGATACTAGTTTTATTTCAATAATAGCTACCGCCCCGACTTCGTCCGCACCCTCCTTTCGCAATAAAAACCGGCCAAGAGCGTGTCGGACACGCACATGGAAGGGTTCCGTAGCCATAAGATGGGCCGACCTTATTTTCATAGTTTGTAGGTTAGTTATCCAAACAAAATTTACTCGACGCGCATACAAGATGCTTGCGTGTGACGTCACACGCTAGTAGCCATTTGTATAGAGCATTTTTGGGCCTGCGTAAAACATGTGCTTTTTAAGTTGCGATATTTCATGTGATTCAAATCAGAATCAAATAATTCTTTCAACAATTGTTTTTAAATATAGGGGTCTTTTGATTAAACACATAAAATAAAATAAGTCAAATACCCTATTACGTCGATATTCTCGAAAAACCAGCGATGTGTCTGTTCAGATGCGGGTCGGGTCGTGGCTGGTGACGCGGGCGGCGCGGCGTCAGTCGGCGCGGGGGCTGCGAGCCCGCACGCTGGCCGCGCCCGCGCAGCTGGCGGGCGTGTCCGCCAGGCTGCGCTGGAGCGCCTGGGCTCCGCCCCCCGACACCCACGTGAGTGCAGCACGCTTGTGAACAGTGAAATTAACATTCCAAATCAGCAGTAACAGAATAAGAATAATTTATTAAAAGATAATTGTTACATTATGGCACTTTAAACTTAAGCTAACTATATTAAAATAAGTGTAACATACAGGAGATCAGACCGTAGGTCCCACACTAGGATAACCCTGTATCGTGGGCACCTACCTACTAGACAAGATGCGACGGATGTTTCAAGTTTTACGTTAAGTTAAAAAAAACAGTAAAAAAATATGAATTTATTCAAGCAAGTACGAAAAATAAAAAAACTCTTATAGGTAGGGGAAAACCGGGAGACTTCCCCAGGTGGGAGAGTTGAGCCACCTATCGAAAATGTTTTTTTGTAAAATGCCAATAAAATTTTACCTGCATATTTTATTGGCAATACAATTATGCACAAATGTACGGTGGCCAGCACATCAAGTTACTACAATCTGTCAATTTCTTCAATCGAACCTCACTTTTATGTCAAACGTGTTTGGTTCAATATCAACTGAGGAAATTTGACAAATTGTAGTAACTTGATGTGCTGGCCACTGTACCTACTAAGTAACGCATCGCATAAGTGTACAATTGATTCACTAAACCCACTAAGCAAGTACCTAATTATGACATTATATGTAAAAAGTGGTTAAACTCTTCCGGACGTCCCCTACTATATTATAAAGGAGAGGAGTAACGCAGTAGTAGGCAATATATCTAAGAGTAAGAGTAAGAGTAAGAAATTATTTATTGACCACAACATTTACACAGACAAAAAGACAAAACAAGGAAACAGAAGTTGCGGCCAACAAGGTTCAGCCTCAGCATGATGCTACAGCCGCCGCGAGCAGCTGCTGCAGCGCTGGTTTTCAGGCTGGACCTTGGGTGACGCCATGATCATAATTATATGTAACAGAACATGCACAAAACAATACAGAAAAGAAAAAATAAATAATTAAAACTAGGAAAAAGAAAAAAAAAATATTACCTAAAATTTACAAAAAAAAACAGGATCAACATGCAGTTAAGCTTCGAACAACAAATTAACAAAAAAAAACACACACACACATAATAGTAATAAATAATAGTAGTAGTAGTAGATGGCGCCACTGTCGCTATGGGTGGGACAGATGACAAGTTACGACCCGGCAGTGGCGCCATCCTTCATCCATATTCCGGAAGACACTTGGGGGTGTCATACAAACCAAAACAAGAAAAAAAAAAGAAATAAAAAAAAAACTATCTGTCGCAGTCATCTGGCTTAATCACCTAAGATTTGATTGGATGACTAGCTTGTTCATTCGACATCAGGCCTATTCATTCAATTAACCGTCGCCATTCAATAAACGCGTTAGTCATCCAATCAAATAGCTTTATTCAACCAGATGACTGCGACATATCTACTACATATCTTCAACTTTATTGCACAAAATTTGTAATGATAGGCGAACTTAATGCCCAGGGGCATTCTCTACCAGTTAACCTTTGGGTCATGCAGAAAAGACAGTGAAGCGGCGAAAAGAGTAACAGTGTAAATAATAATATATTTTATTATAACACTAGGTTACATATACATATTATATTAATAATAATAATTATATACAACTAGTGACCCGCCCTCACTTCGCTTCGGGACCGTAATTCAGAAATGAACCAATAGATGGCGCTGTGTCCAATTACATCGCGCAAGCGTTTCGTGTTTTCGGTTTACCTATAAGCCTTGACGTTGTCTATTGAAGTTATCTCTTTATAAATAGTATAGATAGAATATAGATAAAAAATAACACAGCATAATAATATCGACGACCCGTTTAGCGCAATGGTTTGAGCGCCGCTTGAGACGTGAGGGTCGCGGGTTCGATTCCCGCACCGACACAAATGTTTGTTGATGAAACAGATATTTGTGTTAGGTCTGGGTGTTTGTGGTTCCTTCGTTGTTTCTGGTTTCCATAACACAAGGGAAAACCTTAGTTCGGGACCAGGACAATGTATGTGATGTTGTCTCAATTTATTTATTTATCTCAAGGTGGAGCCCCAAGCACCAGCGAGTGGGCCAGAGTTACCCGCGAGCGTGGAGCAGCAGATCAAGGACACCCTGCAGCGCGGCCTCAGCAGCATGAGCACGGACCGGACTGGGCCGGAGGGACACATGTCCACGGACAGCTTCGAGATGTCCAGTATGGAGCGGGCGCTGCCGGCTGTTGATGTTATGCAGGTGAGATTAGATTTTTTTTTATACTAGAGACAGCAAATGACCAAGCGGGTCACCTGCTGGCAGGCCTTTTTTTTTTTTTATGTGATAGGTAGCAAATGAACAGGCGGATCACCTGATGGTAAGCAATTGCCGCCGCCCATGGACACTTGCAACACCAGTGGAGTTACACGTGCGCTGCCAACCTTTAATCCCCTTCCCCTCCCCGGGTGGGCCTCCGGTACCCTCACTCACTCGGCGAAACACAGCACAGGGGCTGCTTCACGCCGGTTTTCTGTGAGGCAGTGGTATCACTCCGGTCGAGCCGGCCCATTCATGCCGAAGCGTGGCTCTCCCACAATTAATCCCTATCCACTATCCCACTCCGCGTGTAGGTATCAAACTTGCAAGTATATGAAGCGGCCAATTAGTAGAAAATCACGAGCGAGCGGCGACGCACGCGCGACAGTTGCTTGCGATATAACGTACGTCTAGGTATGAATAATTGTAGGTGTCGAACGCTGGGCGGTCGGAATTTCAGCTTTATGGGTAGCCTGAGTCTATCATATAAAAAAAGTATCAGCCTATATATACTGTCCCACTGCAGGGCAAAGGCCTCCATCATAGAAATCAAGTCATCGCTACTATGATGGGGTTAGGCTTCATCACCACGCTTGGCTAATCTTCTATCTTCTATATTATCTTCAATACTATTTATAAAGAGGCAAGATTTATAGGAAACGACAAGGCTTATTATAACATTAACGCTATTTGACAGTCGCGAAACGCAACAACAGTGTTTATGGTAGCATTATGTAGCAATATAACTTTTCTTTGACTGGCCGGTTGGCGCAATGGTAGTGACCCTGCCTAATACGCCAAAGGTCGTGGGTTCGATCCCCACCCTGGACAAACATTCGTGGGATGAACACTTGTGTTTTTTCAGTGTCTGGGTGTTATTATATGTATTTAAGTATTATATTTGCGATCCTCTGTTGTCTGATATCTGTAACACAAGTGCTTTTAAGCTACTTAGTACGGAGTCGAGAGATGTTGTGTGAATTTATTTATAACTTATGTGGAACTTATCCTAACATTGTGAAAGCCCTAATCTTATTGTGTATGCTTGGTCCTCAGGGCTCGTGGCGCGGTGAAGACAGCATAGAATATCTGGACGGAGTTCACATCGTGTTCAACCCTGAGGGGGCCAGCCTGCTGCCGCTGGCGATAGAGTGAGTATTTTAAGCCCAATAGTGTCATTCGAGTGTGTCCCTATAATCAATTAACAAAAGAAAATAATAAGAAAAAGTATGTAGACATTGTACAGCCATGTCATAGTATACTGTCTTTCTTCAATCGACTCTCATCTCATTGTTATTATGATATTAGGTTGAATATCAATTGAGGAAATTTGACAGGTTGTGGTAACCTAATATTTTGTTGACTGTACAGCAAAAGTAGATGATCAAAATCAAAAGCTATATTCATTATTGAGTGGAGTTCGCGCCAGAACTTAGTAAAGGACAAAACATTTCTACAGAATACATACATACATCGGTAAAAAGAGTTAATTTAAGACAATAAATAGTTAATTTCTTTGGAGGGCACCCACATGATATTTACAATTTAATATGTATAACAGATACAAAATAAAAATTAACAAATAAATGTATTGATCAATAACATAAATAATACGAACAGCTAAGAAGGTAACTCCCGACAGAGGTCTGTTTTGGTACTTAATTACTGTGTTGTGTTTTGGTTTGGTTTGGTGTTTGTGGTTCCTTCGTTGTTTCTGAGGGCCTAATTTGAAGTGGACGTTACGACCGAATCGGAGTTCCCCTCTCTTTCTCACGCGCTGTGTCCGCTTTTGTTTGAATGTGACAAGTATATTCTCATTCGTTACGAGACGTCTTCGTTATAAGCCACCTGGTTTCCATAGTACAAGGGATAACCTTAGTTTGGGACCAGTAGGCCTAACATATGCGCACCGCGACAAAATTTTGTCGACTCTCGTTCGCGAGAGCGCATCCTTCTATCCCGCTCATCGCTCAGTCAGGTGAGCGAGAAGCAACTTGCGCCGACACAATATGAGTGTCGACAAAATTATCTCGTGGTGCGTATGTTAGCCGGGTTGGTTTCTTAGTTAGTGGGGTTAGTTTGGGACCAGGACAATGTATGTGATGTTGTTTCAATTTATTTATTACTAGTGGCCCGCCCTCACTTCGCTTCGGGACCGTAATTCAGAATTGAATCAATAGATGGCGCTGTGTCCAATTACATCGCGCAAGCGTTTCGTGTTTTTGGTTTACCTTTCAGCCTTGCCGATGACTACAGAAATTATCTCTTTATAAAGAATATAGATTATTATTTATTTAGTTTTTTAGATTTTCGCGTTGCATTATAACTATAAATTATTAAAACGGGAATTAACGCGACGTTTATTTTTTAAGTACATTGTATGTACTTACTGCTTGACGTTTCGGCTACGTCGTTGCAGCAGCCGTGGTCACAAGCGAACTGAACAGTTCGCTTGTGACCACGGCTGCGTTTAATTCCCGTTTTAATAATTATATTATTTTATTATATATTTATTTTATTCATTTAACCTGTGTAATTGTATTAAGATTGTGTTGTGTTGCAGCGGTCGCGTGCGTCACGGGCGTCACTTCACGTGGCGCGAGGGCGCGCGCGCGCTGACGCTGCTCGCGCCCGGCGTGCTCGGCGCGCGCGCCACGCCGCAGCGGCCCTACGCGCAGAGCGGGCCGTGGCTGCAGGTAACATCCTAGAACCGACATAACCCGCCTGCCCCCCGGCAGGAGGGTATGCATAAGGAGTCGCAAGACCACGTTGGCCCACTTCGGGTCAGCGGCATTCCCCAGCGTCAACAAAAAAAAAAAGAAAAAAAAGGTAACATCCTAGAACGCAGTGTTTCCCAAACTTTGTTATGCCATGGCTTGGTAATCTTCACACTGACCCTTCGTGACCCACTAAGTACTTTCAAACTCAAGCTGATCAAATCAAATATGTAGTTTATTTGCACAAATATGGGTGGTTACATTTTGGTGTTTTGAATTGGTAGAATCTCCACATTTAACCTTTCGGCAAGCAAAATAATTGAATACAAGATTAATTTTACATAAATTGCATTGAAATTATATTAACTAAGATTTTATGAATACGTTGCATTATTGAAATTAAATAATGCTGAGAAATAAAATAAACGGAACATTACAATTTGTCCACATAAATATTCTGGTTCCATTATGGTTAAATAATACACATTTATTAATAGTAGAAATGTTGATTAGTTTAGTATGCGTACTATGTACACAAATTTTTTAGGGTTGACTGTACCCTTCGTCTTAACAAAAAGTTAATAGATTTTAGTTATTAAGGTTTCGTTGAGATTTTAGACGTTTATTTATTTATTATTATTCAGCTTACAAGTATGCTTACAGAATACTCCAAAGTGCACACAAGATAATTAAAGAAATTATTTGTTTATGATTATCATCCAACAAGACTATATTGTAGCAGGGCGTCCAACACTACGTTTGCCGAGTCGCGGTCTCCACTCAAGGACCTTATGGCTCCAACGGTTGTCAGTTCTGCGGCTAATGTGACCAGCCCAACGCCTCGGCAAACGTAGTGTTGGACGCCCTGCTACAAGATGGGATGACGACATTCGAAGGCTAGCTGGAGTGAGCTGGATGAGAGTGGCCGAAAATCGGGAGCGATGGCGTGCATTAGGGGAGACCTATGTCCAGCAGTGGACGAACGTGGGTTGCTGATGATGAAGACTATATTAAAACTATTTGTTCTCATTCCAGGTCATGATACCAAAAGAACTGGCTCAGGACATGTCGTCTAAGGTGGCCCAACTCGCCTCCCTAACAGAGACGGACTCGGAAACCGATAGCGACGACGAGCGTGCGAGGGAGAGGCAAGACCCGCTCACTCTGCCCCTCTCGCTCACCTGGCCGGAGTATAAGCTGAAGATTAGTGTGTTGAAGCATCATGAGTTTTTATAGAACTTAATGAGAAGAAACTGTGAAATAAAGTCGTGGAATTTATTCTTGAAGAACTATTGCGAGTTCCATCCTAACTAATATTATAAATCCGAAAGTAACTCTGTCTGTCTGTTACTCTTTCACGCCAAAACTACTAAACAGATTTATATGAAATTTGGTATACAGATGATCTAGACCCTGAGAAAGAATATAGACTACTTTTTATTGCGAAAAGGGGGTTGTAAGGGGTTAAAAGGGGGGTAAAAGATACTTTTCCACGCGGACGAAGTCGCCGGCGGCCGCTAGTACTATTATAACCAACTAACTTTAAACATTAGATACGACATTCAAATCTTCAAGAAACGAGCCTATACCTTCCTTAAAGGCAGGCAACGCATCCGCACTCCTTCTGTAGGCCTAACATGCGCACCGCGACAAAATTTTGTCGACACTCGATCGCGAGAGCGCATCCTTCTATCCCGCTCATCGCTCAGTCAGATGAGCGAGAAGCAACTTGCGCTGACACAATACGAGTGTCGACAAATTATCTCGTGGTGCGCATGTTAGCCCGGCTGGTGTAGCTGATGTCCATGGGCGGCGGTGATCACTTACCATCAGGTGACCCGCTTGCTCGTTTGCCTTCCTATAATATAAAAAAAACCTAAAATGGGGGGTTAGAAAGGGGCAAAGTACTCTATGTTACTCTCCATCCCTTCAACTATCTTCACTTAAAAAATCACGTTAATTCGTCGCTCCGTTTTGCCGTGAAAGTAAGACAAACATACAGACAGACAGACACACTTTCCCATTGTAATATTAGTTATAGATAGGCGTACCCAACTGGATCTTTTTTTTTTTGGTATAGGTAGCAGACAAGCAGGCGGATCACCTGATGGTAAGCAATTGCCGCAGCTCATGGACACTTGCAACACCAGTGGAGTTAGAAGTGCGCTGCCACCTTTTATCCCCTTCCCCCCGGTGGGCCTCCGGTACCCTCACTCACTCGGCGAAGCACAGCACAGGGGCTGCTTCACGCCGGTTTTCTGTGAGGCAGTGGTATCACTCCGGTCGAGCCGGCCCATTCATGCCGAAGCGTGGCTCTCCCACAGATCATGTTGACGTCCCTTTAACATATCTAGTACTTTTATAAGATAGATATGAAAAAACCCATTTGGGAAGAAAGGCGTCAAAGGTCGGCAGCGTACTTGTACTCAACTGGTGTTGCACATGTCTATAGCTTACCATCAGGTGGTCCGTCTGCTTGTCTGCCACCTATCACAAAAATGACCTAGGTAGACAATTAGACATACCTATTTTAATTTAAGTTTTACAAGCTTGTAAAATTCTGATTTGCCTCCCCACTGGCCCAGAACCTGGGTACAGTCGAGTTCAAAAATATGTATACACTTTGGGACCTTGTCACAGTACATATGTATAAGAGAACGACTTCCACTTTCTTATAAATATGTATTGTGACAAGGTCCTAAAGTGTATACATATTTTTGAACTCGACTACCCTTGGCTACCATACTCTATGATGTAAGCGATAGTGGCGCCATCAATCAATTTCATGACTTTATTGACACATTAGAACTGTATTATGGGCGGTGGCAATCGCTTGCCATGTTAATTAGGTGATCCGTCTGCTCGTCTGCCACCTATCACATTTTGTATATTGATGCATTTTTAACCAATTATATACATTATTATTAATTTGATAGACTTTTCTTTTTTGAATCCCTTCAGACATTCATGGGCAGCGGTGATTGTTTAACAATAGGTGACCCGCTTGCTGGTTTGCCGCCTCTTGTATACGCAGCGGGTTCGATTCCCATGCTAACACCGATTTTGGTATACATTTAACCCTTTAACCACGTGTTAATAGTAACCAGTTCTACGAATATCGGGAAATCATAAAAAAAAACCTATTTTCCAATGTCACGTAAGACGTAACCGTCTTTGTATGAAAAGTTGAATTGAAGCCTTGACTTTTACCATGCGATTGTAGGAATAATACCGAAAAAAAAATTATGCTAACCATAGATTATACGATGCTACAGCTGGCGGCACGAAAGTATGGTGATGACCGTTATTTTGCGCACTTGTAAAAAAGAAGACTTTCTATAAAAATTGGTTTCTGCGCACTCAAGGTCATAACTGCTGGTCTGTGCCGTAGACTATAACTTCCTTATTTACTTCATAGGAAAGGAAATAAAACGATTTAGGGTGATCGAGATAGTGATTGCCCACTTAAGAAATTGACACCAGTTTTATTTCAATATAATCCTTTACTTTAACAATTAGGAATCAGAGTGTAATTATTTGACAACGTTAATAGTTTAGCATTGAGATAAGTTAGCAATAATTCAAACATCTTAAGAATATTTTATAATTATAACGTATAACAAAAATATCTCCTAAAAACACAGTGATTGCCCACTTGACACAGTCATTGCCAACCAAATGAGACAGTTATTGCCACCTATACCGCACGTTGTAATTCCATAAAAATGTTAATAAATACTTAAAATTTTAGATCTTTCGTAAGTTTTTAAGCGTTAAGATATATTTCTAAGCAATCAAAATCAGTAACATCATCCAAATAAGATACCATTGACTAAGAAAACCCGTTTAATTTCAAAACCTAGTAAAATTGTCATCTAGTTTGTCGTTATCACAGCGAATTAATGGAAAGTACCAATTTTACAAAAAGTTGATACAGTTTTGAGGTTATCGGAGGCCCACTGGGGGTGAGAGGGGGGGGGGGGGGGCGAGTTAAAACATTTGCAGCATACTTGTGACTCCACTGGTGTAGTGATGCGTGTTTTTGACTGTTACATCATATATAAAAAGCAATGCTGCTGGCCATGGTCACCTGCAACACCAGTGGAGTCACAAGTGCGCTGCCAACCTTTTATCCCCTTCCCTCCGGATGGGCCTCAGTTACCCTCACTCACTCGGCGAAACACAGCAGAGGGGCTGCTTCACGGCGGTTTTCTGTGAAGCTGAGCAGTGGTATCACTCCAATCAAACCGGCCCATTCATGCCGAATTGTGGCTCTCCCACAGTTAAAATTCGATATTTTTTCCAATTATTACTAACTGCAACCATAACTTGATAATTCCATTTTTAAATGTGCCACTGGCACATAAGCATACGGATCACCTGATGGTAAGCGATTTCCACCGTTCATAGACACTCGCAACAATAAGTGGAATCACAAATGCGCTTCCGACATTTTAACTCCTTCATTGAGCCTCCGGTACGCTCACGCGTTATCGCCGCTTGACGTTAGTTTTCTGTGATCATAGAATCACTCCGTTTAAGCCGGCTTATTAATTCTGAAACGTGGCTCTCCCACGGTAAAATACCGAATACAATAATTATTACGATATCATTATTGGTTGTTTTTCTTATCACTAAACTTTTCCACCTAGATTTACGGTAGCAGATAAAATTTTCCCCTATTTTAGGTCAACCTTTTGTAAAAAGCTGTATTTTTTATAACTCCTTGAAGTAAGTACCAGACATATAGATATAAAGAAAGATACAGGATAAAAAGAAAATATTCGGTTCGATTATTATAATCTTTCACATGATTTAGTAAATACCTACCCGGGCAATCACTGTCTCATGCCTATGGCAATAACTGAATTCTGGTATGGCAATAACTGAATTTCTCCTAATTTAGGTACAGTGATTGCCCACCCCCTAAAAATACTAAATGGAATAAAATTACGCTACGATAACTGCTTCAAATGAAACATTGATGCTTTAACTAACACGTCGTTAACGGTCAAAAAAGAAAATTAAAGTGATACAAACTTCAAAACCGCAAAATGTATCCTTAACTAATTCTGTAAGGAATTCGCATTTATTGAAGTGACGAACACCCGCTGCCCAAAAACTGCCATTACAATATTATTTACTGACAATTTTGCCAAATGTCTTATTTAGAACTCTAGTAAACAGTATCTTAGTGTTATTTAATGGATTTAATGTAAAACTGCACCTTTGAAAATAAGTTAAAATGTATGTTAACCTTAATTCGGGCATTCACTGTACACTGGGCAATCACTGTCTCGGTTACCCTATGTTCATACAGCCACACATCAAATAAAAAACTGTCAAATTTCTTCAATCGACTCTCCTTTGTTGAACACATTAGGCCATAAAGCTTTAGGCTGAGATTTGAAACCTGACTGTACTCGGTATTTTAAAAATGGGCGGGATAATTTTTTTTTTTAATTTAGACGCCCGCCTTCATCGCTAGTGCTATTTTTATCAATTCAATTAAACATTCAATTGATAATCGATTAATCGATTTTTTAGATAACATGGCACTTCACTAATGTTTGGGAGTGTTCCATTCTGGTTAAATTTGTGAAGCTTTACACTTTAACAACTTAGTTCTCAAGGTGACGCAAGAGGGCGTTTTAAAATTGTTTGAAAAATATTATTTACAAACGAATAGAAATATTGTTCTGCGCATTAATCAAATAACGTAAAATGCTTTAATTTCTTCGAAATACTTTTATTAAGTAAGGTTCTCATTTATTTATGTTTTCATGATATGGATAGCGATATCAGCGCTACCAAAACGCAAAACGGGAACGAAACGAAACTAAAATAACAAGTAGAATCAGTTACGTCACGTTATTTATCAGTTATCGTTCGCGTGCGCGTTGCGAAACCATTCGTATAAATAAACTGTTATACCGTTTTCACTAGTTTTCACTATGAGTGTTGATGATGTTTGGGACCACTTCGAAAAAGTGATTTTAGATGACGAACCCACTGAGAAAAAGGCTAAATGTTTAATCTGCGGGAATTGTTACAATTACACAGGAACGATCCATAACCTTAAACGTCATTTATCTATCAAACACGGTATCCAAGTCGCGTGTAGACTTAAAGGAGTCGGAAACGTTACCGGCGTTCGGATAAAACGAACTAACAAATTGAAACACCGCGCGCTTTGGAAGGTTTTTACACCAACAAATGAGGACGAAAAATTAGCAGATTGTAAGTTGTGTGGGAAGAATTTGTCGTACAAGTCGACGACTGGAAATCTTATGATGCATTTTAGGAGATCTCACCCAGAAGCTTGTCTGAAACTATTGTCAAACGATTCGTTGTATTCTGAATCAGATTACGAAGAATACGAAGAGGAAGAAGGTAAGATTATAAATATAAGTAGACACGTGGGAGCGTCAAGCCAAGGTCAAAAAAAAATTAGCGACTAAGCGATTTTTTAAGATACTAAATAGTTATTTAAATTTTCACGTTGCATTAAAACTATTATTATTATACATAGACGGGAATTAACGCGATTAGGCGACGTTAATTTTTAAGCATATTAACTGCTGTAACGCAGCCGAAACGTCAACAATTATGTGCTTAAAAATTAACGTCGCGTTAAAATTCCCGTCTAGAATAATAATAGCTATTAAATTTATAAAGAGATAACTTGTATAGACAACCACAAGGTTTATAATGTATCTCGAAAAGCTTACACTAGCTCGAATCGTCTCCCAGCGCCATCTGTTAGCGAACATTGGAACTAATAGCAGAACTAAGTTGACCGTCCGTTATCGTATATCCGTTTAAAGTTAAAAACGATTTTTTGGTAACTAACGAAGCTCCTTTGTTTAAAACCAAATAGGGTTATAGCTGGAGGCACGAAAGTATAGCGATGACCGTTATTTTGCGCACTTGTAAAAAAGAAGACTTTCTATCAAAATTGGTTTCTGCGCACTCAAGGTCATTACTACACTTTCTTGCCTCGGACTATACCATTACCATATACCTTATGTTATGACATAAGAGGCTGTAGCGCCATCAATTAATTTCATGACTATGTTGACACTTAACCGTGGAGCTGCTTCGGCATAAATGGGCCGGCTGGATGGACCGCAGGTATACCACTCCACGCCCTCACAGAAGACCGGCGTGAAGCAGCGCCTGCGTTGTTTCGTCGAGTGAGTGAGGGTACCGGAGGCCCAATTGGGGGAAAGGTGGTTATAGGTTGACTTCGCACTTGTGACTACTGGTGTTGCAGGTGTCTTATGGGCGGTGGCATCAGGTGATCCGTCTGCTCGTCTGCCACCTATTCCTAAAAAAAACGTAAGCAGCAGTGGCGACATCAATTAATTTCATGACTTTCTTTATGCATTATGCATGGATCAAAAAACCGGCCCTATAACCACACACTATTATAAAATTCACCACGCTACACTTACGCTATAGTTTGGCGGCCACCAAGAGATGGCGCTAGTAGTATTCAACTTCACTACAAAATCGTAACTTCCATGGTTACGTGTGTGATTTCGTTGTTATGGAGATATTGCGCAAAATATAAACGCAAAACTGTTTTATAACATTGAAACTAGGTTGATATGTTGTGACTTGTGACTTTAAAATTGTCATCATCATTTTAAGGTCAATATTTTCAGGAAACCTTCCATTGCTTTCTCTAAATGAAATAGGGCCAAGTAATTAACCATTATAAATAGATATTAAGTAGGTACATCTAGAAATCACTTTTCTTGCGTTCATATAACAAGTTAACCAAGTCTTGTAGGTAATAAACTTTTTATTCAAAACAACCAGCTATCCATTTAATCGTGATTTTCTTCACGTATGCACAACAACGGATACTATCTTCTCTACACACTCACAAATGAACCTTAGTGCACTGGGTTAAAGCACAATTTAACTTTGACGATTAAACTTGTTTACATCGCTCATGCGTTCTAGAAAATTTCACCATAAGTGACGTTTTTCAGATACTTGAATTTCGACTTTGTTAACAGATCGTTAGAGTTGATAATGTCGAAAGTAAAATTACGTGTAGGAGAGCCGGCCATGTTGTTAAACGTAAGAGCGGCAACGTCGCAAAAATAATTTGTATTGATCATTTCTATAAATGGAAAACGGGATACCTGGATGCTTCTGGACTTTTTTTTTGGTTACGTTATGTATAATTCCCGAATTGGTATGTGGCCTTCAGTTTTGATGTAATTTTCAGATTGCGAAATTTAGCGACTTTCTTTTTTATCGTGTACCTTACCTATTCATTTTTAAGCGCTGGTAAATATATGACCATTACCATATACCTTATGTTATGACATAAGAGGCTGTAGCGCCATCAATTAATTTCATGACTATGTTGACACTTAACCGTGGAGCTGCTTCGGCATAAATGGGCCGGCTGGATGGACCGCAGGTATACCACTCCACGCCCTCACAGAAGACCGGCGTGAAGCAGCGCCTGCGTTGTTTCGTCGAGTGAGTGAGGGTACCGGAGGCCCAATTGGGGGAAAGGTGGTTATAGTTGACTTCGCACTTGTGTCTACTGGTGTTGCAGGTGTCTTATGGGCGGTGGCTTCAGGTGATCCGCCTGCTCGTCTGCCACCTATTCCTAAAAAAACGTAAGCAGCAGTGGCGACATCAATTAATTTCATGACTTTCTTTATGCATTATGCATGGAACAAGAAACCGGCCCTCTATAACCACACACTATTATAAAATTCACCTCGCTACACTTACGCTATAGTTTGGCGGCCACCAAGAGATGGCGCTAGTAGTATTCAACTTCACTACAAAATCGTAACTTCCATGGTTACGTGTGTGATTTCGTTGTTATGGAGATATTGCGCAAAATATAAACGCAAAACTGTTTTATAACATTGAAACTAGGTTGATATGTTGTGACTTGTGACTTTAAAATTGTCATCATCATTTTAAGGTCAATATTTTCAGGAAACCTTCCATTGCTTTCTCCAAATGAAATAGGGCCAAGTAATTAACCATTATAAATAGATATTAAGTACTTCTAGAAATCAGTTTTCTTGCGTTCATATAACAAGTTAACCAAGTCTTGTAATAAACTTTTTATTCAAAACAACCAGCTACTATCCATTTAATCGTGATTTTCTTCACGTATGCACAACAACGGATACTATCTTCTCTACACACTCACAAATGAACCTTAGTGCACTGGGTTAAAGCACAATTTAACTTTAACGATTAAACTTGTTTACATCGCTCATGCGTTCTAGAAAATTTCACCATAAGTGACGTTTTTCAGATACTTGAATTTCGACTTTGTTAACAGATCATTAGAGTTGATAATGTCGAAAGTAAAATTACGTGTAGGAGAGCCGGCCATGTTGTTAAACGTAAGAGCGGCAACGTCGCAAAAATAATTTGTATTGATCATTTCTATAAATGGAAAACGGGATACCTGGATGCTTCTGGACTTTTTTTTTGGTTACGTTATGTATAATTCCCGAATTGGTATGTGGCCTTCAGTTTTGATGTAATTTTCAGATTGCGAAATTTAGCGACTTTCTTTTTTATCGTGTACCTCTACCTATTCATTTTTAAGCGCTGGTAAATATCATATGAACGATTGCCATCTGTGTAGCCTCTCCAAATCATTTTTTAAGTATAATATAACTAAGTATTTGTTGTTTAAAGCACAAATAAATGAAAATAGTGTCCCCTCCTTACATTACGCGACGCATTCGCCTAGTTACATACCTGCGTTCGTGTTATCTCACTCGGCATGTCTCGGTTCGGCTCGGCGTGCTTCGGCATCACACACGAACCCCTGATCTCTTGGGTGACTGACGCATGTGTAAATTATTTTGTGAGTTTCGTAAACATGAATAGACATCACATAAGCTACTGTTGTGCTTTTGGGTGTCTAAATACATCAGTAAATACAGTTAATATTAGTTTCTTCAAGTTGCCCCCTGTTGGAGAAAGGTAAGAATTCAATTATTAATATTACTTTTTTTTTATGTGATAAGTAAGTAGCAGACGAACAGGCGGATCACCTGATGGTAAGCAATTGCCGCCGCCCAAGGACACATGCAACAAGTGCGCTGCTAACCTTTAATCCCCTACAACTATTACTTTATAAAATATAGTTTTATCTCTGTCTATAGACTGTCAAATAACGGCCATTTCTATAGGTGCATCATCTTTCAAGTTTGTATATTTCTATTGTTATTTTCGTTCCGTTATCATTATCACAGAGATTAAGCAAATAGCTTGATTGAATAAAGAAACCTTTTAATTTAATTAGCTATTTATTAACCGAGGGAGAGTCACGCTTCGGCATGAATGGTCTGGCTCGACCGGAGTGACACTACGGCCTCACAGATAACCGACGTGCCATGAGACACTGCGTCACATGGAGTTACACTTGTGGATTTTAGACCGTCTTTCTCAAATATAAGTGCTATTTTTTCACCGCGTAACTTGTTATTATATATATATATATAAACAGAAATTATTTTGAGAATAAAAGTAGCGATTTTTATCTGTCAAACTCATGGACGTAAAGTTGTACAGTCGAGTTCAAAAATATGTATACACTTTAGGACCTTGTCACAATACATATTTATAAGAAAGTGGAAGTCGTTTTCTTATACATATTTACTGTGACAAGGTCCTAAAGTGTATACATATTTTTGAACTCGACTGTACCTATAACGCTATTTGACAGTCTTGAAACGCAACAATAGAGTAAACGTAACGGTATGCAGCAATAAGTAGCATATAGCCTATAACCTATGCGTATATTGTGAAACAGACTCTAAGTAAGATTGTTTAAAGTAAAAAAGTGGTTTTAATTTTCATTACATTATCTTTCAGACGAAATGAGTGGTTGCAAATCATCAAGCGCGAAGATCTACATCAGAAACCATCAGCTAGCTCTCGGGTGTGCGAAGATCATTTCGATCCTGAGTACGTTTTAGCGTCATCGAAACGAAAAATTTTGAAACAAAACGCTGTCCCGAGAATCTTATCCAATTACGAAAGTAGGGAATCTCAGGCGACGCCTGAAACAGCAGATGCAGAAACACAGTATGAGATAGACGTCGTGTCTCGGAAAAGGAAAGTTAACGAGCTAAGTGACATTTATGACTGCAATAAGAAGATAAAGATTGAGCCAAGCGAGGAAGGAGAGGCGAGAGACGAGAGTGAATCCAATGCATTTCTGAAACTCTGTGACAAATTTCTGAACGAAAAGTTAACAAAAATAATAAAGGAGCATCTTAAAGTACAACACAATAGCAAACCTAATATAGAATACAGACTTTTTTTGTTTGAATTTGTTTCGTGTTAGTCCAGAAGCATACAACTTGTTAAAAGATACTTTATCTCTGCCGCGAAAATCTGCTTTAAAGTCCATGTACATTCCAATGAATACGAAAGTGAATAACCATTTGATGTCCGTTCTTAAAACAAAGGTAGATGAAATGTCAGCCATGGAAAGAAACTGTACCCTTGTAATGGCGAAGATACGTATCAAAACTAATCTATTTTATAACATCAAACACGATAAAATCTTTGGTTTTCATGAAGTAGATGGGATACAGACTTCAGAGCCAGCGAAATACGCAATAGTGGCAATGGTTAACGGAGTTTTCGTGAATTATAAGCTTCCTGTCGGATACGCGTTAGTGGCTGAATGCGGGAATTATGAAGACATCCTCGCATGGATGGATAAACTTATACAAAAGCTTCAAGAAATTGGACTAAATGTGCGAGCGTTTGTATCCGATATGGGGTCAGACTTCTTGACTACTGCAGAAAAGAGGTTTGTGTCCCCTGAAAAGCCAAATTTCTATATGAATAACAAGAACATTTATTATATATTTGATGCTCCAAATTTAATCAAATTAGTACGTCATAATTTAATGAATTATGATTTCCACTTTGGTAATCATGTAGCTAAATGGGACCATATAGTGAAATTTTATGAGAACGAAAAAGACATACAAGGGACGACCACAAAATTAACTGAAAGTCACGTAAATACTAGTGACTTTGAGAAATTGGATGTGTTATTTGCTGCGCAGGTGCTCAGCGCTACTGTTGCGGCTGGTGTATCCAAATGTAAAGATAGTGGTATCACTGACTCTTCTGCGGATGGGACAGTAGAACTCTTGAACATTATGAATAACTTATTTGATTTCTTAAACTCATCTTCTCTTTTCGGCTCTACGAAATATCAAAATGCTTTCAGTGGTGAACAATACCAGACTGACTTCATAAATGACATGCTCAAGTTTTTTGCTTCATTGAAATTGAAAAACCGTAAAAATGGCAAAGATGTCACAAAACTCACCAAGTTCATCAAAGGTTTCCAAATTACGCTAAAATCTGTACAGCTTTTGTTTGAAGACTTAAAAAGAGAAGGATACACTCATATTCTCACTAGGCGATTTAATCAAGACTGTTTAGAAAACATATTTGGCCAAATCAGGACAAGCAATGGAAAGTCAACGGAGCCGACAAGTTGGCAACTTGTATCGGCCCTTCGAAAAATATTCTTCCTCAACATAACAAAACCCATCACCGATGCTAGTTGTTTTGATGATGGCAGCACGTTGCTAGAAGCGCAAAAATTATATGACAACCTCTCAGCTGGTGAAGAAATCGATCCGAGGCTTGGAAATCCATTTACAGCGCCATCTAAAGAATATCTACAGCCAACTACAAGCACGAAACATATTCGCCTATCGTCAACAGATTACAATCAAATCGATTTACCGGAAAGGAATGCCTTGTTATATGTATGCGATTATCTTTTAAAGACATGTTCGATACAACACAAAGATTGTGAACTCATGAAAGATTATTTGAATTCTGTTGATTCAGCATCTGACTTCTCTCGAGGAAACCAATTACTAATCATAATACCACAGAACGAGTTTATTAGTTTCGTAGAATCGATGGAGGAAGCGTTTTGCAATTATTTCAACAAGAAGTATCTTGACCGTCGGGTGTTAAAACGCCTCTTAGACAAAGTAAACGAAGTATCCTTCTCGGTGCCGTGTCGTTGTTTTCCTTTGCTTTATTGCAAAAAACTATATTTCAGAATCCGGCTCTATTATACATTAAAATACAATAATCGGGCATTTAAGAAATGCAATAACGGCGAATACATATTCCAATTGCCAATTTGTAATAGGGAAGAAAAACTTAATAAAAGAAAGACAAATAAATTGTAACAAGTAAATAAATATTTTAATTCGTAAGCTGTTTTTCATTGAAGAAGAGAGCGTACTCCTTTACTCCTTTTTAAAAGGTCGGCAGCGCACTTGTGACTGCTCTGGTGTTACTAGGCGTCTATGGGCGGCGGCAATTGAAACAAAGAAAGAAAATCCTTTTTTTTATGTGATTAGGTACCCCGCAGACCGAGCAGGCGGGATCACCTGTTACATGGTAAAGCAATTGCCGCCGCTCATGACTACCTGCAAACACCAGTAGAGTTACAAGGTGCGCTACCAACCAACCTTTTAATCCCGTTGCCCCCCGGTGTGGCCGCTCCGGTACCCTCACTCACACAGCACAGGGGCCGGCTTCAACAGCCGGTTTTCTGCGGAGGCAGTGGTATACTACTCCGGTCGAGCCGGCCCATTCATGCCCGAAGCGTGGCTCGACCACAGTTACTTAATCTTAAATTAATCTCAATAAATGAAATTGCATAGGCGACGCTAAAGTGTGCACGTTGCCGCAGCCTTAACATGATTATGATATGACTGTAGATAAACTTCTTATAGGCAAGTAACAATAATAATAGCATTATATCCATCCGGCGTCCGCCCGAGTGGTAAACAAGTTATTTTCGGAGTTACTGCGCAATACGGGAGGCCTATACCTACTTTTGGTTGTAACCTACTAGCAGTTTTTATATTGCAAAACAGTGATAAAGACATCTGTTGGCGATAGGTCTGGCAATCTGGTTGGCAACCTGATGGACGGGCTATGGCGTGTGTAAAATTCGCTAGATGGCGTACTGTTAGACTGAGGTCCTACTTCAACGTCTTTGGTTTTTTAGTGTCATTTTAACATGTCACGTCAAAAATAACCAATCATAGTGCAGCTTTTTTATGATATAGGGGACAGACCGATCACCGCGACACCCGTAAGTCACAATGCGTTCCCGTCCTTTTAAGAAAGGAACGCTCGCTTTTTGAAGGTTTGCAGGTCGTATCGGTCTGGAAGTACCGCAGGCGACAGTTCATTCCAGTTCTGTGGTACGAGGCAAGTTTCTTGAGAAACGCACAGTTGAAGACTGGCAACCATCTTAATGAGGATGGACGTCAGTTCTACAGTTGTAGCCCTCATTACTATGGATTAGGGTCGAAAATAAATCGACCGGTTTTTTATTCAAGTAAATAAAGGGTCGAGTTTGTAAACTCAAGGACTCGCTTGGGTAGCTCCCTCGTGACGAGACCTTATATCCCCTGCGGTCACTTTCCACTGGCTGATATTTTGACGCTCGCTCGCCACTCGGTAAAGCAATTTATATTTATGAAGAATTTATTATTAAAGTAACGGTTTGTTATGCTGGGTAAACTTTAACAATATTTATCGACAAAAACGATAAAATGCTTCAATTTCTCCTCACCACAACACGTCATTACCTAATAAATTAGGATTAGGTATATTGAGTATTTTTAATTCAAGAAATTAACATTTTAATTTTTAAAGTTTAAAAACTTTAAAAATTATGGCATTAATAACTGAACGGTAGATCTTTGAAGAATAATCAAATACCTACTACTGTATCCTAGGGTGCTCTCGATAAAGTCGATTGCCCTTATAAATGTTACACAGTAAAATAATCCGAATCGTAAGTTGATCGATTTCCTAAGAAGTTGATCTATTTCCTAATAAGTTGATCGATTTTCTAAGAAGTTGATCGATCTCCTAAGCAGTTAAACAACTTTCGGAAAATAACACTGCAGTTAAAATAAAAAAAATTAGGTTTATTTTAGAACGTTGCCCCCACGTTGGCTGGTGAGTTGTTTAATTTTTTTTAAGTTTTTTTTTATTCAAATCTCTACTCTTTTCAAATGACATTCGTCGCAGGATAGGTCGGTTGCAATTTTGCAATAATATGAGATGCCTATGTGAAGTATGAGATGGCTATGTTCATCAGCAGACCCACAGACTAAAGACAAAATCATAGGAAAAAACCCCAACTACCTCGATCTCTCATGAATATTTTAATAGTATTCAAGTATTTATTAGTACCTAAGTAGTCGTCACATCTATCCCCCCGCTCTCTCTCTATGCTATTCCCGGTTGTTTGTTAATGAAAGTAAATGATAGAATGTAATTCTTGCGGCCTTGGTGAAGTCGTCGACCCGAAATCCAAGGTATTATTTTTATCTGTGTATGTATCGCTATTATAATGTTTCCCATGAATGAAATAAAGTTAATTTCTATACATACACAAAGTAACTTAGTAACTTTTATCTTTAGAATCAACTAAAAGGTTGGTTGATAACACAAGATATAAAAAACAGATACAATAATAGTACTGTAGTTGTAATAACCATTTTGCTTTAAAAATCCAAATCAATATTTACCAAAGAAAGATAGGTACCTAAATATTTTTAGGCTCCGACCGAGCATCAAACAAAATAATCTTAGGGAGTCTCGAATACAGCGCCATGTTGGTTGCGCACGGAGCGGCAACGTCGCACCAAACACGACCAATACAACTCGACCTCCATCTTTAAAGCATGCATACCGCGCAGAAGTCCTAGCTATTTTGGTTGTATTATATTAACCGGCCACTGTTAGGAGACCTGATGTTGTATTACTTTCGTATGTCGGCCCTGTTATGACAAAACGCGTTAACCTGTAAAACGCCAATTTTCAAAAAACGGGTTTAAAGGTTTTTATCTTTGGCTCGTTACCAAATTGTATCTAGTAAAGATACAAATATGATTTCTATACTAAACAATTACTTACAATAGTCGCAAGTCGTCACTAGAACATTATTTATCGTATTATTTAATTTATAATAATTATACTAAAAAAACGTGTTTTGTAGTGATAGTATATAGCTAGCCTACATTCGTATTTATTGTGACAAAACGATGTAAACTTAGTTTACATCATTTTGTACTTATAACAACTACAATTTCTTTTAGGTCGTGTGAAGTATATGTATGAATTTAACTATATTTATTTAGTGCAAGCTTGGCATAAACATGGAATAGATAGTTTTTAACAAGTAGCACACGGTGAGTAAGTAAAAATCTTAAGTAATAAAAAGTCGTATATAATAGCACGACGAAATTCGTCGGTTTAGTAAGAAAGGGTTCGGATCGGATAGTTTAAACTGGTAGTACATCCGCCTAGAGTCTAGGCGGATGTACTACCAGTTTAAACTGCGACTCGAACAACCTTCCACAGTCTAGGCCCTAGACTGTGGAAGGTTGTTCGAGTCCCACCTGAACCCTTCGATGAATTTTTAAGTGTAATATTTACTTAAAAAGTCGAACTCACTTTATAACGCCGTTATATTGATTAAATCGTTTGTTAAAATTTCTTATTCTTAAACATCTTATTACGTCAATATAGTGATTTTATCAAAGATCTTTAGATTTTATAACACACTAACAAAATTTAACTCATGATTTCACTATAACCTATAACATTTTGAGCTTTAACGGTGATATAATGACGTTTATGGATAAGGAATTTGACAGAGGCTCTGTTTGAACTGAACATACGTTTTAACATATCAATGTTTTAAACTCATTTTAGTATTTTTTATGAATTTGACCCTTCGCATGTACCTAGGTAAAAAATGATAATTAAAAACATTTAAACAGAAGAAAATCACAGTTTTGAACTTGATCAAAAACGCTCCATATAAAATCACTACATATCCGTGACGTCACAAATATGTATTTTATACAACAACGACAACTACTGTGAAATGTTGCATTTAGACTTTTAGGATTTTTAAATAATTTAATACTTTAAAATCGACTTACTAATTACGAGATACACGAAATAATTTTAAATTTTAACTAGCACAGAGTTATTTTCAATTTCAAATCTATCATAATATCCAACAATTTCATAAAATTTTAGGACCAGTCGTCACGCCTTTACGCGGCAAACTAAGCTTGCAGTGTTTTGCAGAAATAACAAGGCGCACCCGTCTCGCGCTTGCTTACTAACAGCGCTCGGACGGACCATATTCTATCATGGTAGAACGCTGCAAACTTAGCCTACAGCGTTTTGCAAAAATATTTCCTCCGTGTTTTAGTTTACAGCGGAATGTTATATGGAATATTTCGGTTTATAACTTGTGTAGAACTGCATTTGTCAGTTAGTTTCAAAGCTTACATCAAGTAGATACATTTAGTGCATATTATTACAAAACGCTGTAACCCAGGTTGCAGTGTTTTGTCGTAACAGGGCCGATGTGGGACAGGTCTAGTTATATTGGGCGTGTTTGACCCACACAGCTGAGGTTATGCGTGTGTTGCAAATGTCATTTTATTCTGGTGCGTTGAAGATATCAGTCTATCCATAAACATGAGTGTTTTCGAATTTTAAGAACATAGCATAACATAGGTGATCATCAAAAATCCGTATTAGGCAAGCGTGGTCATCATGCCTTTTTCTGCAGTGTTAACCTAAGATTAACTAAAAATAATCTAAGGATTTAACAATATACTTACCTAACTGAGCTGATTTTGGACATTTTTTACATAGGTACAGACAGCCACGCATCAGGTTACCACAACCTGTCAAATTTTCTCAGTTGATATTCCACCTTATCTGTTCGGCAGTAAGATGACAATCCATTGAAGAAATTTTACATTTTTGTATACTTTAATGTGTGGCTGACGTATTTAACCTATATTATGTATTTATTTTTTTACCTTAAAGTACGCGGACACGCGGTCATATTTTCTTTCCTCAATCCCACGTTTACTCGGGCCATTCGAGAGATGTCGCTAGCAGTCATCAAAATTATATTTCTCCTACATTGTCGAAGTCCATACTTATTTTCTGGTGAATATTCTTTTTGTATGGAGCAGCTGATTTTTATTTTGCTTATTTTGATGCTGTAACAAGCTAAAGGGGCTTTATTTGTGTTACTTTTTATAAGGGCTTGGGACCATTCAAATATTACGTAAGCTTCGATGGGGGGAGGGGGGGTCTTGGCTTCCCAGATAGCAAGCGAGCTTGTTGCAAACTTGATTTTTAGATTGTCACGTCAAACATTAAAAATCAAGTTTATGACAAAATTTGCTGTAAGCTTGTTGATTAAGGTATGATGTTTCAAGGCTTTGGTAATTTTGAAGCAAATTTCGACCGCAAATATAAAATTGTAATGCTATGTATTTGTACTAAATTACCAAGTTATTTGTGCGGTTCAGGGAACGAAACGAACTCGGTGCATTTTGTTTAGCAAAGCAAACCGCAAATCATCATCAGCAACCCACGTTCGTTCACTGCTGGACATAGGTCTCCCCTAATGCACGCCACCGCTCCCGATTTTCGGCCACTCTCATCCAGCTCACTCCAGCCAGCATTCGAATATCGTCATCCCATCTTGTAGCAGGGCGTCCAACACTACGTTTGCCGAGTCGCGGTCTCCACTCAAGGACCTTATGGCTCCAACGGTTGTCAGTTCTGCGGCTAATGTGACCAGCCCACTGCCACTTCAGTTTGCTAATTCGGTGGGCTATGTCGGTGACTCTGGTTCTTTGTCGGATTACATCATTTCTGATGTGGTCCTTCAAAGATACTCGTGTTGTTCTTCAAGAAAGGCGACAACCGCAAATATAAAATTGTAATGCTATGTATTTGTACTAGATTACCAAGTTATTTGTGCGGTTCACGGAACGAAACGAACTCTGTGCATTTTGTTTAGCAAAGCAAACCGTAAATCATCATTTTCATCATTCTCAGCCAATAGACGTCCACTGCTGGACATAGGCCTCCCCCAAAGTTCTCCACACAGATCGGTCCTGTGCCACCCGCATCCAATGGACTCCCGAGACCTTCACCAGATCGTTGGTCCACCTGGTGGGAGGCCTGCCAACCACCATCCTGCATGGGGTGCAAGTGGTCCCTCTCAACATCTTACGGGACCAAAGTCAACCTCATCTGCACGTGGCGCACCCTGCTGCACAACGGAAGAGGCTCTGGCGTACCCCACCAACCCGCACTGGGCCAGCGTGGTGGGTGTAGGCCCAAATCCCCCCCTATGATTAGTAGGACCAACACAAACCGCAAATATAAAATTGTAATGCTATGTATTTGTACTGGATTACCAAGTTATTTGTGCGGTCGGTCGTGTTTATTTTCTACATCGCGATGACGAGATTTTTTTCCAAACAATGACTACCAGAAGTCCAATTTGTGAATGATGCTTGAGTCATGGATTTTTTATAGAAATCGTGACTCTATCGTGGAGCGTCCCTCGGGAACGTCTGCCACTGCGCCCTGCTTGGGAAAGTGTGTGGAACTGAGACTTTTTTTTTTTTAAGTGATACGAGCAGGCGGATCACCTGGTGGTAAGCAATTGCCGCCGTGCATGATGAACACATGCAACGAGTGCGCTGCTAACCTTTTATCCCCTTCCCCCCCGATTGGCCTCCAAACTTTGATATGTCAAACTTGCATACACTTTATAGAAT
Organism: Cnaphalocrocis medinalis; assembly: GCA_014851415.1. Taxonomy (NCBI): domain Eukaryota; kingdom Metazoa; phylum Arthropoda; class Insecta; order Lepidoptera; family Crambidae; genus Cnaphalocrocis; species Cnaphalocrocis medinalis. The sequence goes on from CM026303.1 coordinate 2,284,739, forward strand.
AATTTTCTAGCAAGCTTGTTGCTTCGGAACTAGAAAGTTTGATTTAACCTTGCCTCATGTTTATACACTTGCCACGGCAAATTTGAGACAAAGCTTTATGTTTGATACATCAAACCTATCGCAAGTCAGTTTCAAGTTTAAATTGTTATCTGGGTTTGCTTACTTTTGGTAAATTCAGGAACAAAAAGTATATTTTATCACCAATTTTTGCTGACAAGGGGGGGAGGGGGGTCAAATTTCCCAAAAAATCTGCTTACGTAATACTTGAATGGTCCCCTTCGGGATTTAAACGACAATATGCTTAGTATAGAAGATTGTTGTACTAATTTTAAGAGCTGTGGATTTGGTGTTTTAATAAATAAAATAAAATTTAACGATGTTTATAGAAGCTCAGACTTCTCCTATTCAATAAAATTCAAAATTTTAAAATGTAATACAGGCTGTTCTGTGAACATTTCTATCTCTTTAACCATGTGTTTTACCAACCATTCTGAACAACATTTTGTTCAACGACTTTTCCGAAATTCATCGGAAGTTAGGGTTTTTGCAAATGCAAAATCCGATAGATGGCGTTACTCTATGGTCTAACTTTGACGACCTTGGTTGTTTCATAACATTTTCACATTTTCATCATCACATAGTTCTTCAGAATTTTGATATGATCTGATAAGTACGTCAAAATGTAAACAATCAACTGGTGTTGTACCTGACGTCAACGTAACGCCATCTATCGGATTTTGCATTTGCAAAAATCCTGATTCCCAAACCGAAACAACCAAAGTCACGAGATCAACTTTGAAATTGTGAAGTTGACATATTTTTATGCGAATTTCCAAACAAAGCTATAAGGGTTGATATTGGCTTGAACTACTTCGAGAAGAGGATGGTAGGAAGTGTCGCTTTTTTGCTTGACTTGGCGGGGGCACTCCCGTGCCCTGAGATGAGAATTGACTCTCAGCTATTTTTTTTTTACGTGATAGGTAAGCAATTGCCGCCGCAAATGAACACATGCAACAAGTGCGCTGCTAACCTTTTATCCTCTTCCCCCCGATGGGCCTCCGGTAGCCGGCCCATTCATGCCGAAGCATGGCTCTCCCACAATTATTATTTAGCTAATATGAAGAATTGGAGATAGGCTATGGTTGATGGAAGCGGAAGAATGGCAGTATAAGGAAACAGCGAAACGAATAAAAAAATCAAGGTTTGAAACCGATTTCCGCCTTATAACTAAGTCTGTCTGTAGTATTTTGCAAGGTGTCTTATTTTGAAAAGGATATTATATCTATACTATTTATAAAGAGATAACTTGTATAGACAACGAAAAGGCGAATAGGTAAACCGAAAACACGAAACGCTTGCGCGATGTAATTGAGCACAGCGCCATCTATTGGTTCATTTCTGAATTACTGCCCCGAAGCGAAGTGAGGGTGGGCCACTAGTACCTAATATATCACCTCAGCGTAGCTGCCTTTAAGATCAATGTTAAGCTATAACCCTACCCGGGGTTCGAACCCAGATGGCCTAATTTGAAGCTGGCGCGACCCCACTAAGCAACGCTAACCACCACTAACTTAACACACTTTCAACTGTGGGAGAGCAACGCTTCGGCATGTATGGGCCGGCTCGACCGGTACCACTCGATCCGATACCACTGCCTCACAGAAAACCGGCGTGAAGCAGCCCTTGTGGTGTGTTTCGCCCAAATGGTTGAGGGTACCGGAGGCCCACCCGGGGGGGAAGGGGATAAAAGGTTGACAGCGCACTTGTAACTCCACTGGTGTTGCAAGTGTCCATGAGCGGCGGCAATTGCTTAACATTAGGTGATCCGCCTGCTCGTCTGCTACCTATAAAAAAATACTAAGTAAAGTAAGCAGCGCACTTGTGACACCGCTGGTGTTGCAGGTGTCCATGGGCGGCGGTAATCGCTTACCATCAGGTAATCCGTCGGCTCGTTTGCCACCTATATCATAAAAAAACAAAATACCCCGACCGACGACCGAAACACTCTTGCAATGGAATGTACGAATAGCGCCATCTATTGGCTTGGTTTAAAACGAATCTAAGGAGTCCTAAATAAGTTATACAATCTGTGTCACTCGGTCGAAGACTTTCTTAGAATTTTCCGAAAACATCTAGCATTGTGAATTAGGTCACTAGCCTATATTGTTGACATTCAATACTTTTTACAATTGTCATCAGTCTGCTTCGGCATGAATGGGCCGGCTCGACCGAGATACCACAGCCTCATAGAAGACTAACGTGAAGCAGCGCCTCTGATTTGTTTTGACTCAGTGAGGGTACCGAGGCCCAATTTGGGGAGAAGGGGGTTAAAGGTTGTGCACTTGCAGCTCTACTGGTGTTGCAGGTGTCTATCGGCGGCTTCAATATTTTACCATCAAGTGATACGTCTGCTCGTCTGCCACCACAAACCACAATAACATTTGACAGGTTAATAATAATAATCAAACAATACAAAGAGTAAAATTGTTTATTTAATCTATACTTCTATAGGAACTCTTTATAAAGAGATAACTTCTATAGACAACGACAAGGCTTATAGGTAAACCGAAAACACGAAACGCTTGCGCGATGTAATTGAGCACAGCGCCATCTATTGGTTTACTTCTGAATTACGGTCCCGAAGCGAAGTGAGGGCGGGCTACTAGTAAATTAATAAACTGCTTGCTAGTGAAATTTTCTCTTTATCATTCTCATTGCCATCACTTCTGAAACATCTGTCTCATGGTCTAATAGGTAGGTGCCCACGATCTAGGGTTATCCTAGTGTGGGACCAACGGTCTGATATCCTGTATGTTACACTTATTTTAATGTTTAAAAGTGCCATAATGTAACAATTTATCTTTATAATAAATTATTCTTACTATATTTTCGGATTGCAGAACCTAAATGCCGGTGTCTGGTAAGCATTACTTGGAAGACACAGGCCACTGACCTGTGAAACGCATTCTCAATGTCCTCAGTTACTCTGCAGTCATTATTCAATGTTCATTACCAGCATTCTCATCATTTTTAGTCGCTTAGTGCCTCGTTAAAGCATCCTTGTTGTTTGTCCATTGCCCACAAGTAGAAGTTTTCTCTAACTCTATGGCTTTGAATAGTTCAATTCAAGTTCATTCCATACTGTCTCTGGCCAACATTGATACAAGATGTGTCTATGGAGTCCGTCTCCAAGAAGTTTCATTTTATGTTCATCCTCATTACCATTTTGTTCGTTGTATCGTTTGTTATTTCTATTTTAATTAGGGACGCCACTGCAAAAAGAAAGGTTCTTCTCATCACCTTCCTCATTTCACATTCATAAAAGTCTTCTGTCTATATGTCAGTGTGTTGAGCTAAGAGTTTCCAATGTTTACTATCATAATCATTATTCCATTACCATTGTTCCTGCTCATTACCGTCTATCATAATCAATATATTTCCAACAAGCAGCTCGTGTCCTTCCGCTTCCACAAATGTTTAGTTATTATTATTAGACTTTCCTCACTCAGTCACTGCTGCATCCTCCCAAGGTCAGCTAATGAAGGCATCTTATAAACTACACTTGCCTTACCTCGCTCGTTTTCCGCTCCAAAGACATAACGACTCCCCAATAATTGTTACTAAGTGGCGTTTTTTTACATGATTGGACATTAAATTGTTGTAGATATGTGGCTAAATTGTCTAAAGATAATGTTATTTTTACTTTATTGCGTTAAATCGTTTTTATGTATGAGCAATATTTTCATTTCTCATTACCATCTCTACTATCTTCATCAGGCATTACCAATATGATCATATAGCCCGTAGTTTTGTAGTTATAATGAGGGATTGTAAGGTGAGTCGTGCGGGTTCGAATCCCACATGTAAAATTCTGTTGACGAAACAGAAGGTGTGTGAGTTTCACAATAAAAAAACCGTGACAGATATACTAACTTTTGGAATCGACCCTTCATGAGATTCGATTGAGAATCATTGCGGAAGATCTTGAGGCCTAAATACGTCACCTTTCTCAACTATGAGAGCTACTCAACGATATGATCAAATAAATATGATATTAGATTATGGAAATGAGAATCAAAGAAAGAAGCAAGGAGTAGAAACAAAATACTTTAATAGAGATTATAACGCCTAGACACTGGGAAAGTAAAGGTGGACATTAGACAAATGTTTTTCAGGGTAGGAGGAATCGAACCATTCCTTCAGCTGATAAGGTTTACCGATAACAGCGATGGATGATACAAAATACATATGATAATAATATGATTGTTATTGTTGGCTTCGCTCTTTAAAAAATAATAAAACCCAAATGAAAAAGATGATAATGGTAATGAGGGACCTGAGAGGTCATTAAAACAAAATGAAGAGTAAAGTATTTATTAAATAAATAAGAATAGTAAATAATATTAGCCTATCCGCTCAGGAACGAACTGCCACAGCGGCCCCTTACAGCCATGCTCTATCACTTCTATCGCATACTCCTGCTTAACCACCACTCGCGAACTTGTCTCATTACCCTCCAGTCGCGTTGTCTCATTACCATCCGTGATCATATCACTACCATCTGCGATCATGTCAGAACCATCCGCGATCATATCAGTACCATCTGCGATCATGTCAGTACCATCCGCGATCATGTCAGTACCGTCCGCGATCATGTCATTACCATCACTGATTATGTCATTACCTTCCTGACAGGGGGATGGCACCACAACGGGCGGCGGGTTCGTTGTGTACTCGACGGGGTACTCTACCACTTCAACCTTAAAATAATATAATAAATATTAGGCAAAAATACACATTGACCTGTATAGAAGTAAATGTGGGTTACAGGACTTGGGATACTAGTCGGTTAATTTAATGCGTCTTGTACCATTAACAATTAATTCACATAAAAAATCGTGTATTCCGTACCTTAGTGGGATAATGCGAATAATCAGCCGCCTTCTCCTGCATGGCGTCCACCATAGTCAGCGCGTAGCCGTTCTCATTACCATCCCCGGCAGCTATAGTGGTGTACGCCCCGTTCTCACTACCATCCGCGGCCGCTATAGTGGTGTACGCCCCCTCGGGGTAGTTGATAGCTTCGAGGACCTCGTCTGGCATCACCAGGTATGCGTCTTCCATCTCGTTCTGTTCATACTGCTTCTCGCTTTAACAAAAATAAAAAACCGATTACCAAGCCGCAAAAGGATCGGTTTACTTACAAGTATAAGTAGGGAGTTAAATTGAATAGAATAGAATAGGTAAATATTTATTATTAGCGGCCGCCCGCGACTTTATCCGCGTGGGATTATGTCATAATTATTTAATAATTTTTCACCCCCCCTTTTAAACCATTACAGCCCCATTTTCGCAATAAAAAGTAGCCTGTGTTCTTTCTCAGGGTCTAGCTAGACCATCTGTTGTTGACCACTGGTGTTGCAAGTGTCCATGGGTGGCGGCAATTGCTTACCATCAGGTGATCCGCCTGCTACCTATCACATAAAAAAAAAATCTGTGTACCAAATTTAAAGTCGGTTCAGTAGTTTTGGCGTTAAAGAGAAACAGACAGACAGACAGAGTTACTTTCGCATTATAATATTAGTTAGGTTAGGATTTACTTACTGTATCACAACCTCATTGACGATATCATTCGGTGGATTTGCTATTGTAACCGTTATAGTTTCACCTATAATGTCACTGGCACTTAATTGGCTGGCACATGTCGTATCGGTGACGCTGGCACACGCGTCGTTGACACAAGTGGCACTGGCACATGGCACACTGGCACAGGTCACGCTGGCACACGTTTTGCCGGCACAGGGGGCGGCCGCGCATGTCTTAGAGCAGGTTGTGCAGGTGGTATTGGCGCAGGGGACAGTGGCACAGGGGCCAGTGCCACAGGGGCCTGTAGCACAGGGGCCAGTGGCACTAAGGATATTTGTGGCCGAAGTGTCCTTTAGTTCGTCGAGTTCTAGATCAAAGAAGACTGTGCTGATCTTCTGTTGGGCCAGGACTTGGTTTCTTGGGGTCAGTTTCCTCAGTTTGTGGGCTATAAGCTGACCGAAGATAGTACATTCGTCTCGAATTCGGGGCTCGTCGTATCGTTTCTTTGAATACTTTTTGTCATCTGCAAGCTGGAATTAAAGAAATAAAATTTCAGTTAAAATTTAAATAAATAAATAAATCTATACTATTTATAAAGAGATAACTTCTATAGACAACGACAAGGCTTATAGGTAAACCGAAAACACGAAACGCTTGAGCGATGTAATTTAGCACAGCGCCATCTATTGGTTCATTTTTGAATTACGGTCCCGAAGCGAAGTGAGGGCAGGCTACTAGTAATAAATAAATTCACACAACATCTCGTACATTGACCTGACCCCGTACTAAGTAGCTTATGCACTTGTGTTACAGATATCAGACAAGAGGATCACAAATATAACTTACTTAAATACATAATAACACCCAGACACTGAACAAACACAAGTATTCATCACACGAATGTTTGTCCAGGGCGGGGATCGAACCCACGACCTTTGGCGTTTGAGGCAGGGTCACTACCATTGCGCCAACCGGCCAGTCAACAATTTAAAACTAACTTTTTTTTTAGGCAGACCAGCCGACGGATCACCTGATTAAGCGATTACCGAAGCACATGGACTCCTTCCACACCAGTGGTGTCACAAGTGCGCTGCTCACCTTTTCACCCCCCTTCCCCTGGATGGGGCCTCCGGTACCTTCACTCACGCAGCGAAACACAGCGCATGCACTCCTTCACGCCGGTTTTCTGTGAGGACGTGGCATTACTCCGGTCGAGCCGGTCCATTCATGCCGAAGCGTGGCTCTCCCACTGTTAACTAGGCTGGCGCAGCGACCCAAGACAACTTAGAAAATGTAGTTTCCTAAATTGACTCGGCCGGGAATCGAACCCGCGACCATTCGCGCTTAGGGCGAACACCTAAGCCACTACGGCATCGAAGTCGTCATAATTATTCTGTGTTTGTACTAAGTATTACAGATTATTAGACAACAGAGGATCACAAATAAGTATAATAATACTAAATTGAACAGAAGTGTTCATCACACGAAAGTTTGTCCAGGGTGGGAATCAAACCCACGACCTACGACGACGATTTCTATAACATTATTGTCTACACTTTGTTAAATAAACAGGTTAATAAAAGCATCTTTACAATGTTGTTATACGTAACAGATAGTAGGTATTTGGATAATTATTATTGGCGAAGATTGGAAAAAAAAATGCTTTTTCTAAATAACTTTCATCTGCGTTTTGAACTTGGTTGAAATATCCTGTGATTTACCAAACAAAAGACAAAAATATGATAAATGCTTGTTAGTTTCAAATACACACCCATCTAGCATGCTACTAGTAAACTATCAAGCGAGAAATGTCACGTACGTTCAACATGAAAATCACAGATGGCGTTATAAACTCTAATTTACAAACACAACTCTCTCAGTACGGAATAAGGTTTACAATTATTTGTGCGTCTTTTGGAAATATAACAGTGACGTATTATTAGCGAAGCTGAAAGCTGTATAATACTGCAAAGTTAAAGAGACATGCTGTTTCCGTATATTGTTTGTTTTACGGTATCTACTAACATTGGTCGTGTTTCGCATTATTCTGTCGTCGTGTGTCGCCATTTTGTGTAGTCGATTGCTATTTGCTTTAAGCATTTAACTTAATACCAAAAACGTGTTTTTTAAATGTTAAAACACATTTAATTCGTTGTAATAAAAACAGTTGTCTTCTATTTTGTTATTAGTGCTTTTTTATAAAGTTTGTGATTTGACTAGTGTTGTTTTGGAGGTATTAACCTAAATATATCGTGTTTTTTTTCAAATTGGTTAAGTATGTCTGAAGAAAAAACAACGAGGAGGTGCCATTCACTAATATGGAAATACTTTGCAAAAAACAGACAGACATTGACAGCTAGTTGCAATATTTGCCTAAAGTCTTTGTCGTACAAATCAACCAGTACGAATTTAAAGCAGCATCTGAAGCTGAAGCATCCTAAAGCATTAAAGGTGAGGTTACCAGGCGTACACATATTTATTTTATGTCATTACTAAGGGCCCCGTTCACCACCACCCCTGAGTAAAGTTTCTAGTAATTTACTTGTCAATTAAAGTGGGTTTGGAGGAAACTGGCCCCTGCAAAATGCGCCATCCGGCCAGAAAAGACCAGACATGGTGGCAGACAAGCAGACGGGTCACCGGCACCGGGTCACGTAAGCGATTACCGCCGCCCATAGACATTGCATTTAGCATTGAAATCACCTTTTGACGACCCGGTTGGTTCAGTGGTAGTGAATGCTGCGTCTGGGCCAAGGGTTGCGGGTTCGATCCCCGCACAGTACAAACATTTGTGTGCATGAACATGTCTGTTTGTATTGGTCTGGGTGTTTTCTATGTATTATAAGTATGTATTTACAAAAGAAAAGTATGATACGTAGGTTATATATTTGTAATTCCACTGTTGGTTCTGATATCTGTAACACAGGTGCTTCAGCTACCTATCTCAGAGTCAGATCAATGTATGTGATGTAGTGAAATATTATATAGGGCATGTGTGAAGTGTAAACATTTACATCCCTTTAACCACGCCTTGTATACAAAAAAAAAATGACAATTGGCGCCAAATTTGGAAGAAAAATAAATATTCGCATTCGCGAATGTGGGTAAAAAGTGACATTCATTACATCACTATTTCAGGCTTTGCTGTCGAAGAAGATTTCGTCAGAGCTGATGTGTTTTGATACCAAAGATGAAAGAGAAACTTCACGATCTCCAAGTCCAGGTATATTAATATATTTATTATGTGATAGGTAGCAGACGAGCAGGCGGATCACCTGATGGTAAAGCAATAGCCGCCGCCCATGGACACTTGCAACACCAGTGGAGTTACAAGTGCGCTGCCAGCCTTTTATCCCCTTCCCCCCCAGGGTGGGCCTCCGGTACCTAAAAGTGGCCGTTTATAGCAATAATTAACATTATTGTTACTTGTCGCGTGTCAGAAATATTGTATTGCATCTTGGAAAATCCAATTTACTTGGATCTAAGTCTGTACTTAATGTTTTATTTTCTTCAAAAATATCATATTTTCGCTACAATCAGTGTAAATAGGTTGGCGGCGCGTTAGTTAATATAATAATAAATATTACCAGCGCGTTATTGTCGCTCAGCTTCTGGTCCTGTGCTGCTTTCTCCATGGTCTGCTCTATGAGTTTGGCTTCCTTTTGACTTTTCGTTAAGGGTGGTTCCGCACCATCTATTGCTTCGTTTTTCTAAAAGAAAAAAGTTAAATATCAGCTTATATACTGTCCCACTGCAGGGCAAAAGCCTTCATAGAAATCAAGTCATCGCTACTATGAAGGGATTCCACGCATGCCTAACCCGAGCCACTTTCGAAAAATTCGAATCATATTTTTTGCTGGACCCGGGAATCGAACTCGGTAGATCGGTACTGGTTACCGGTTATCTCTTTATAAATAGTAAAAAATATTTTATTATTTATTCCGTCATGATTTGTAATATTTGATTAATTTAAAAATATTTAATTTGACTGTTGATGCTTTTAAAAAAAACTAAATAAAAATTATTGCCACCGGAAACTCGAAAATCGATCATTTTCGATTGGCGCCAAACCGACACGTTGACTAATAGACTACTGGCCCGTGTTGAAAAAATGATGGGTCATTTGAACCACCAGATGACCTATGTAGAACGATATAAGAGCATAAAATAATAAGATTCAGCATTATGCCGTCACTTGTAAGCTGTCCAACTGAGTGCAGGTGAGAATTCAAAAGTACAGGTAGAGTGGGTATATTTTGGTCATATATTTTTGTACGGCATTCATTACTATCGATAGATCCATGAAAAATAATAAGACAACGCGTAGTGCCGTACAAAAATGGTGGTCCAAAAAGTCGGATTTTTCTTTTGATTTTCCGACAATTTCCAGGGTGAATTTGATCATTTGATTTTGTACGGCATTAGTTTCATGCTATTTCAGTACTGCTTCTTATACATTATTCCGCAACGCCGTACAAAAATCATGCGACAATGGGGAAAAACCGAGGGTTGCAACCCCCTCTCTTTCCGTGGTACAAAGGGTGATTTGAAAAAGTACGGCTTTGGTTCCAAAACATTATCTGACACTTAAAAGTACTATTAAAAATAATGCCGTCAACAAATGATTGTTCATTTGAATGTATATCAATAATTATCTTAATTTCATCGTATTCTTGATTTATAAAGGTGTAAAATCATTTGATCCTGTACGGGAACTTTTTTTTTAACATGATAATGTAAAATACAATTGTTATATAGTATTGCCGTTCAAAAGAAACTGTTCTGAAAAAAATTATAGAGAAACACAAAAACTGTAATTTTTCAAATTATTGAAGAAATTTAAATATCATACATTAATGAAATATAGCAGTTTTCTACATTGTATCTCATGTTTTAAATAGTATTAACATAAATAAATTAGGAAAAAATGATGCCGTACATTTTAATGCAGACCATATCTTTTAGGCTGATGAAAATGACGCTACTATCTAAAGGGTACTTTATGGCCATCTGATACAGTACGGCATTAATATATTTTTGAAGAGAACAATTGATAATATGATTAAATCACTATTAAGTGAAACGGTGTGTATATATATATCCAAAAATTTTAACTGTCAACCACAGTATCAACAGTTTTGTATACTTTTTGGTTTACTATATACTTCGAACATTATTGATACATATATATAATTGATTTGTTTCATTGTAATGATGTGAAGAAATAAAACAATTATTTTTAAGAAAAATTTGATATTTTAATAATGATGATAATACAAAATATGGTTTTCCCCTTTGAACCAACGAAAATGTACGGCATATGAAAAAATATTATCTATGCATAAAATACTTTCGAAATAAATTAATTTGATGTTGTGTCAAATCACCCCGTGGACCACAGAAAGAGAGGGGGTTGCAACCCTCGGTTTTTTCTCCTTGTCGCATGATTTTTGTACGGCGTTGCGGAATAATGTATAAGAAGCAGTACTGAAATAGCATGAAACTGATGCCGTACAAAATCAAATGACCAAATTCACCCTGGAAATTGTCGGAAAATCAAAAGAAAAATCCGACTTTTTGGACCACCATTTTTGTACGGCACTACGCGTTGTCTTATTATTTTTCATGGATCTATCGATAGTAAGAATGCCGTACAAAAATATATGACCAAAATATACCCACTCTACCTGTACTTTTGAATTCTCACCTGCACTCAGTTGGACAGCTTACAAGTGACGGCATAATGCTGAATCTTATTATTTTATGCTCTTATATCGTTCTACATAGGTCATCTGGTGGTTCAAATGACCCATCATTTTTTTAACACGGGCCAGTAGTCTATAATCGGTTGGCGGGCAAATGTGCAGTTCGATTTGAGCAGCCGTCCGTTGCGGACGTTTCACTAGTAGGCCTATGATAAGTAAAAGGTCTGAGTGTTAACCGATGACTATCTGTAAATTGTGAATCTCTGTAATCTGAAACTGTGAGTGCGGAATAAATGACATGAAAAGAGGAGCCTGGAGTTTTATTATAATTCAGTGTATACTCACGTGAACTTCGCTCAAGGTGTCCCCCGTCTCCCGGGTCTCCTTGGGCACGGCGTCCAGCACGAACGACATGGCCTTGTACGCGAACCAGTTGGACTGGTACGACTCATCCTCCAGCTCTTTTCTCTTCGCGAGGACCTGCACAAGTCGACATCTTTATGAGAAAGCGCGAGCGGCCGCGCTTTGTTTCGCGGGAAAGTAGTTCCACTGTCTACCAATAGATGGCGCTGGGAGTGAATTTCATCGCGCAAGTGTTTCGTGTTTTCGGTTTACCTGTAAGCTCTCATTTGGGCTATGAGATTAACCTCTTTACAAATAGTATAGATAGAAGATAGAATCCGTTTAGTAGTTTTGGCAAGAAAGGTAACAGACAGTAGACAGACAGACAGAGTTACTTTCACGTTTATTATAGATTATTATATGTATATTATTAGTTAGGACTAGTTAGGATATACCTACTGTGGCGGGCTTTTCATTTCGGGAGATTGATTACAAAACCGTGCCAATAGACTTTAGTATGATTTCGTCGCTTTTTCAATATACCTATCCTCCTCTCTCTCCCCCCCTCTTTCTCTCTCTCTCTCTCCCTCTCTTATCTCTCACTTCTCTCCTCCCTCCTTTCTCGCTCTCTCCTCTTTCTCTCGCCCCTATCCTCCTCTCCCCTCTATCTCCCTCTCTTCTCTCTTCCTTCTCTCCTCCTCTCCTCCCTTCCCCCTATCTTCTCCCCCCCTCCTCCATATATCCCTCTCTCCTCTCCTAGCTCCTCTCCTCTCTCCCCTCCTCTCTCCTCTCCTCTCCTCTCTCCTCTCCTCTCTCTCGCTTCTCTCTCTCCCTCTCTTCACCCTCTCTTACATAATAAAAATAGAAAAAGCATAAAACCTTCTGATGTTCCTTCGAGAAGTACGACCTCAAGTTCTTGATCTTGTTCTTTACGACTCGTACGTCCAAGTTGTATTTCTTGCCCAGTGTTGCCAACGCGTAGTTTCTCTTTCCTATCAAAATAAAGATAAAGTTAAAAAAATACTGTCAAATAAAACCAAAGAATAAGTAAGTATAGATAGACACATCGACCGGAGTGATACCACAGCCTACCACAGAAAACCAGCGTAAAGCAGCTCCTGTACTGTGTTTCGCCGAGTGAGTGAGGATACCGGAGGCCCACCGGGGGGAAGGGGATAAAAGGTTGGCAGCGGACTTGTGACTCCACTGGTGTTGCAGGTATCTATGGGCGGCGGCAATTGCTTACCATCAGGTGATCCGCCTGCTCGTCTGCTACCTATTATATAAAAACAAAAAAAAAAACACATCAGGTTACCACAAACTGTCAAATTTCCTCCTTATGTAATGTGGTAAACGGTTCTGCATAATTTGATCCCCCCCAGCCCATTCCACCACCGGACGACAAGGCGCGGCGAGAGTTTTCACCCTTATGTGGTAGATTTGCCCCCTGCCCGTACGAAGCGATTCGCTTCCACATTTATCATACGGACAGCTAAGGAGTGGAACTCCCTGCCGAGGTCTGTTTTTCCCGACCACTATAACTTGGATATCTTTAAGGCAAGAGTGAACAGGCATCTTCTAGGCAAACGCGTGTCATCCTAGACCTCATCGTCACTTTCCATCAGGTGCGATTGTGGTCAAGCGTTGGCCTAAAGTCTAATAAAAAAAAAATGTGGTTGTCAGTAAGATGAGAGTCGATTGAAAAAAAAATACAGTTTTGTATACCTACCTACTTTGTTGTGTGGCGTGTGGGGGAAGGGAGTTAAATGTTGGCAGCGCACATGTGTCAATGGGCGGCGGCAATCGCTTACCATCAGGTGATCCGTCTGCTCGTCTGTCATCTATCACTTAAAAAAAAGGTGTACCTACTGCAGTCGTCCGAGGCGGAAGATTTCAGAAGTGCATGCTCGGATTCGAACCCACGACACAAGGCGTCTTAAACACTGAGCTACATCGTAAAATGTATGTTTAGTATATTAAGGGGCTTTACGACTGAAACTAGCGCCGCCAACCTATTTACACTGATTGTAAAGAAAATATGATATTTTTGAAGAAAATAAAACATTACAGACTTAGATCCAAGTAAATTGGATTTTTCAAGATGCAATACAAGATTTCTAACACGCGACAAGTAACAATAATGTTAATTATTGCTAAAAACGGCCACTTTTAGCAATAATTGACATTACTGTTACTTGTCGCGTGTTTTATATATTGTATTGTATCTTGAAAAATTCAATTTACTTGGATCTAAGTCTGTAATGTTTTGCTTTCTTCAAAAATATCGTATTTTCGCCACAATCAGTGTAAATAGGTTGGCGGCGCTAGTTTCATTCGTATAGCCCCTTAAGACGGGAATTAACGCTAGGTTGATACTTTTTCTTCCTACCTTTGTTGATGTAGTCTATCAAATTGGGGTCCCACAGTAGTTGCTCCATCCGGTAATCCTCCACGAACTCCAGGGTTTGTTCTTTGTCCATTCCATCCATCTTGGGTTCGCCATTTCCGTCCGTTTTTTCGGCTTCCATTTTGATAACCTAACTAGTAACCGTCTTCACTACTTTTCGGAAAATTAGGTTCTGATATTAGTTCCAATGTTTGTCAATAGATGGCGCTGGGTGTGGATTACATCGCGCTAGTGAATAAGTAATAATAAAGTCTTACAACATCTCATACATTACCTTTCTCCATATAAGCAACTTAAGAACTTGTGTTACAGATATCAGACAACAGAGGATCACATATGTATATGTATACTTTTACACCCAGGGTGGGGATCGAACCTACGACCTTTGGCGTATGAGGCAGGGTCACTACCAAATGCACCATCCGGCCAGTCATCCGGCTAGTGTTTTGTTTTTCCGGGTGAATAATTAACATTATTGCTAAAAGTGGCCGTTTGTAGCAATAATTAACATTATTGTTACTTGTCGCGTGTTATAAAAATTGTATTGCATCTTGAAAAATCCAATATTAATGTTACTTTCTTAAAAAATATCATATTTTCGTCACAATCAGTGTAAATAGGTTGGCGGCGCTAGTTTCATCGATGTAGCCCCGTAAAGATTAGGGTTAAAGTGGTGGTCGTTATTACAACAGCAGATAAATTATAATGAATTATTTTGCCGCAATGAACAACACATTATTGCGCAGCATGTTATCCCATTATCGGCTGTTGGCGCTGTTGCTCTTTGACAGCGGAACGTACGGTGCCTGCTGGGCGCGATCAGACGCGCTGTTGCCGCTCTTCGCTTAGCCTGCGCGATCGGTAAAAGCGAGAGAAAGCATAGGTCACTGTTCTACTTGATCTTATAAGCGTCTAACTTAATCTAATCTGTCGAGCATCGGAATAAAGTTCATATTTGTTTGTTTTAGTTCTTATCCATAAACAACGTTACTTCAAAAAAATTATCAATAATGTGCTTTATTTCAATAGCATTAGATTCATTTTAATTTTCAAAGCGGCTAGGTGTAAAATGCTATAGCGCTGCTGTGCTGTTGTCATTTTTTTAGTAACTGTTTGGCGTTGAGTGAGTGATAGCGTATCACATCGATTACGTTACGTGTTGTTTTATAATTTTGCTCGTTATTCTATTAATATTAGTGTAAATAAATAGTGTACTTACTTGTTAAATTTTGTCAGATAGTTTTGTAAATAATTAGATAAAATGCCGAAGACAAGAGCACACACTGCGCATATTTGGAACTATTTTGAAGAGTGTGATCTTATCAATAAAAAAGCAATTTGTAAATTTTGTAAAAACGTTTTTTCGTACAAAAGTACTATAACAAACTTAAAACTCCATTTAAGTAAAAAACACGTTGGAGTATATCAGGATTATCAGGAAACCAAAACCACAATTCCGAACAAGAATGGTAACGTAAATAATTCTTTGCATGATGTTAATTTTGATTTATTTATATGTTTATTATTATTACACTTTAACCGGCAAAAATTCTGACAGTCCTATCCTAAGCCTGTAAAACAATAATTGAAAAAACAGCAATTATAACAGGACAACATATTACAATACAGCTGTTTGACAATAACACAACAGTGTTGTTTATAATTACCAAACAGCCGTTATTGCCATGCCCAAAATTAAGGGGCTATATCGACGATACTAGCGCCGCCAACCTATTTACACTAATTGTGGCGAAAATATGATATTTTTTAAGAAAGTAAAACATTACAGACTTAGATAAAAGTAAATTGGTTTTTTCAAGATGCATTACAATGTATAAAACACGCGACAAGTAACAATAATGTTAATTATTGCTAAAAGTGGCCGTTTTTAATAATAATTAACATTATTGTTACTTGTCGCTTGTTAAAAATATTGTATTGCGTCCTGAAAAAATCAATTTACTTGCATGTTCACAGATACAATCTATATAAATCACATTAAGAATGAAGATAAACCATAGACACTAGATACTGGTGCGATGCGATCAACAGACAGCGCCACCTATTGAATACAGTTTGAAACTTATTCATAACTAAACTGTCAAGTTTCCATACATTGTTAAAATGTTGTGGGTACAAGCGCAATACCATCTTTGAAAACTATAATTACGGATGGTTAAGTTTTTATTACAGCGTCTTGAATTTACGTGAAAAAAAGTAAACAAAATTATTTATTAAAATTATAGAATCAAAATTACCAATAAATAAATTACATCAGCGAGTGTTTTTAGAAAAAAGGGGTATACTATGGTACGAACATTTTATGGCAGTAGCAACATTGTCGTAGTTTTTTTGGTCTTTAATTCCAGTTTTGGGTTATAGTAAATAAAATCACAGGACAATGAATGTAATGTTTCGTACGGTGTATCCCTAAACTAGGCCGCGTGATACACCGGGCTGCACGCTCGTTTGGGCCGGCTGCGCGGCGGCCGGGCGAGGACTGGGGTGACGCATGCGTGGCGGCATGCGGCACCTCAAAGCGCATGCCTGAAAGTAGGGTGTCCATTGTTTGGGGCACAATATTGGGACAAATTGCCGCAACATAGTTTCTTTTTATGCGATAAATTAGATATTTTGCCGCAACAGACTTCTTTACGCGATGGGTGGCAGATAAGCTGATGGATCATCTGTAGGCCTAACATGCGCACCGCGACAAAATTTTGTCGGCTCTCGTCCGCGAGAGCGCATCCTTCTATCCCGCTCATCGCTCAGTCAGGTGAGCGAGAAGCAACTTGCGCCGATAAAATACGAGTGTCGACAAATTATCTCGCGGTGCGCATGTTAGCCCGGATGAGGTGTTCGTAGTTTGGGGCACAATATTGAGTATTGCCGTAACACACAGTTTTATTTATGTGATAAATGGGATACGATGGCGTGATGAGCTAGACGCTTTTCAAAAAGACTGGTCTATCGTAGCCCAGGACCGGAGTAGATGGAAAAAGCGTAGGGAGGCCTTTGCCCTGCAGTGGGACATTACGGGCTCATAATAGAATAGAATAGAGATTGGATACTTTGCCACAATTCAGTTTTTTATTTGCCAGGTGGCAGATAAGCCGATGGATCACCTGATGAGGTGTCCTTAGTTTAGAAAACAATATTGGGACATTTTATACTAATCAATTCACAAAATATCACATAGGTACATTATTATTCGCCTAACTCCGTACTAAGTAGCTTAAGAATTTGTGTTACAGATATTACACAACAGAGAAAACACAAATATACTTAATACTTAAATACAAATACAGAAATGGCTGGCTATACATGGTAGTGACATTGCAATCATGTGCAATAGTTTAAATCGTGGGAGAGTCGTCGGTCATATGATCACTAACTCGTCTGATCACCAGGAGACCCATTTTTGAATTTTTCGCTTCGTCCAAACAAAACTACTCGTTTTGCAAGTCACGTCGTCGCGTGAGTCGCGTGATTCATAGTTTTCCCTATTTTTGAAATCACTCGCTTAGGGTATTGCCAACCTTGTCAAAGTATAGTTTGAACTCGTTTCACGTTGACGTAAATGCATCCACTCGCTTCACGGAAACGAGTGGTTTACACCACTTGTTGCAAAACGCTTGTTTTCGAATGATTCAAAAATGCGGATGTCAAAAATCATGCGAGTCACACATTTTTTAGTGAGACGACAATTCAAAAATAGGTCTCCAGGAGACCTATTTTTGAATTTTCGCTTTGTCCAAACAAAACTACTCGTTTTGCAAGTCACGTCGTCTCGTGAGTCGCATGATTCATAATTTTCCCTATTTTTGAAATCACTCGCTTAGTGTGTCGCCAATCTTGTCAAAGTATAGTCCTTTTCACGAAAAGAGTCCCCCGGATTTTTGATGAACTAAAATGACATGGCAGTCTACGTAATGAGTGGGAAAGAGATAGAAAGCCTATTTGTATGACAAGTGGCGCCGCTCCCAGGGGACTTTTTTCGTTATAGTGTTAACTCGTTAATATTTGACGTAAATGCGACCACTCGCCTAGCGGAAACGAGTGGTTTACACCACTCGTTGCAAATCGCTCGTTTTCGAATGATTCAAAAATGCGGATGTCAAAAATCATGCGAGTCACACATTTTTTAGTAAGACGACAATTCAAAAATAGGTCTCCAGGTCGTATCTCCTTAGAAAAATCATCATTGGCACTAACAGTCTCCCCCTTTGCCCACAGAGCTAGAAGAAGAGACCTCGGAAGGCGAGGCCGCGTCGCCACCCGACGAGCTCTGGACTTACTTCGAGCGGGAGGGCGCGCGCGCTCGCTGCGCCATCTGCCGCGCGCACGTGGCGCCGACGTCGCGCGCGCTCCGGGACCATCTGCGAGCTAGCCATCCGAAGATACTGCCTGATGAAGACGCGGTATGTATGTCGCAGCCGGATCGTATAATCCGTCGTAGAATAGAATTGCACTTTTGCAATTGAACTGGTGTTGCAAGTGTCCATGAGCGGCGGCAATTGCTTACCATCAGGTGATCCGCCTGCTCGTCTGCTACCTATCACATAAAAAAAAAAAGAATAAAAAAATATTTGTTTTTTTTTGTGATTGGTAGCAGACGAGCAGGCGGATCACCTGATGGTAAGCAATTGCCGCCGCCTATGGACACATGCAACACCAGTGGAGTCACAAGTGCGCTGCTAACCTTTTATCCCCTTCCCCCCCGATGGGCCTCCGATACCCTCACTCACTCACAGGAGCTGCTTCACGCTGGTTTTCTGTGAGGCAGTGGTATCACTGCGGTCGAGTCAGCCCATTCATGCCGAAGCATGGCTCTCCCACAATCACACACAAGGTTAACACAATCACATAAAATAACAATCTAAAAAAACAGCTAGCTGATTTGAGTTTTTAGTGGTATTAGGTTAGGAATTTTTTTTTTTTGTCAGCCAGAAACGGCTTAGGGGGCAACTCGGGCAAAAAATCTCGGGCAGGAATTTCAAGGTTTTTTAGCTGGTCACTGTTCTAACCTAACCTAACCAATATTTTTTGTTTCACAGAGTTTAGTATGATATATCATCACAAATATTTTGGTGGGGCTAAGTCTAAACACTGACTAGCTAAAAAATCTTGAAATTCCTGCCCGAGTTTTTTTGCCCGAGTTGCCCCCGCCCCCCCAGAAACACCTGTAAAAGGTTAGGTTAGGGCTTTTTTTATGAGAACCCGGAATAAAAATTAAGGATTTCTTTCTGGCTAGTAATAAAAAAATATCCCTAACCTAACATTTTAAACATCATTTTGTGTTGTGGCACTTCTTCTTCTCATAATAAGTAGTAGTAGCACAGAATACTTAAGTAGTAGCTAAGTACGATGCGGCTAATGGTAGACCCGCCGAATTTCAAAACTACTTTGTTTTTAATATCAGTTAGCCGTAATGTAATACGGCGGATTATACGGTCCAGCTGCGACGACTATAAAAATAAAATCAGAGTCAATATTTTACTTGTGGCCTAATTGACAATTAACGTTCCTGAGTGCGGAAGCCTGTCCTTAAAACAAGCAGATCCACAGTCACCCTACACTTTTCGTACCTTTCGTAGCAATGCAAACAAAGAGTTGGATTCGATAGATTTTTTATCAATTTCACTTCTGATTGGAAGCTGTATTGATTTTCAGGAGCCTGTAGTTTTATCCATACTATTTATAAAAGTATTGGGGGGAAGAAATAGAAATATTCTTTATTCAATTTAAGTCCTTATAGAACATTTATGAATGTCAAATATTATGTAAGCTACCGCTGATTCGGAAAGTTGATTTCTACCGAGAAGAATCAGCAAGAAACTCAGTAGTTACTCTTTTCAAATTATAATCATTACAATTTTCATTCTGCTAATAATTAAAAAAAATCATTATAAAGATTAAAGTTACAGTATGATAAACAATGAAGGGTGTTAATGGTTGGCAGCGCACTTGTAACTCCACTGGTGTTGCAGTTCTCTATAGGCGGCGGCAATCGCTTACCATCAGGCGATCCGCCTGCTCGTTTGCCACCTTTATGATAAAAGTCACTGTTCTGTTTAATAATAAATTATGATTAACATTTTAATTGTGGGAGAGCCACGCTTCGGCATGAATGGGCCGGCTCGACCGGAGTGATACCACTGCCTCACAGAAAACCGGCGTTGCTGTGTTTCGCCGGGTGAGTGAGGGTACCGGAGGCCCACCGGGGGGAAGGGGATACAGGTTGGCAGCGCACTTGTGACTCCATTGGTGTTGCATGCATGGGCGGCGGTAATCGCTTACCATCAGGTGATCCGTCTGTTCGATTGCCACCTATATCATATAGGTGACTGTTATCATAATCCTAACTAATATTATAAATGCGAAAGTAACTCTGTATGTCTGTTACTCTTTCACGCCAAAACTACTGAACGGATTTTTTTTTTTTTTTTTATACTAGAGGCGGCAAACGAGCAAGCGGGTCACCTGCTGGTAAGTAATCACCGCCGCCCATGAACATCTGCGAGATCAGAGAGGTCGCTGATGCGTTGCCGGCATTTAAATGAATTTTGGTATACAGATGATCTAGACCCTGCGAAAGAACATAGGCTACTTTTTATTGCGAAAAGGGGGTTGTGAGGGGTTAAAAGGGGGGTGAAAAGTTACTTTTCCACGCGGACGAAGTCGCGGGCTGCCGCTAGTAGGCTATAATGATAAAAGTCACTGTTCTGTTTAATTAAATTATGATTAACAGCTGTCGAGTGTAGTGAACAATGAGTATGGCTAACTACGGCCCATTCGCAGGACTCTGACCAACCCGAGGAGGACGGCGAGCACTTCACCGAGGTGATCTACCTGGAAGAGACACCCAAGGCGGAGGAGAAGGCGCGCGCGAGGCGGAGCCGCGTCGAGTATGTAGAGGTATGTCTGTTACACGCTTTAGTACAGCAAATAGACCGGACACGCAAATAATAATCTATACTATTTATAAAGAGATAACTTCTATGGACAACGACAAGGCTTATAGGTAAACCGAAAACACGAAACGCTTGCGCGATGTAATTGGACACAGCGCCATCTATCAGTTCATTTCTGAATTACTGCCCCGAAGCGAAGTGAGGGCGGGCCACTAGTACTCTTGTAAACGGAACAACTATACAACAGAAATCGCTAAGAGTATCAAATCAAATCAAATCATTTATTCACAATAAATAGGACAAAAAAAAAATGGTAAAAGAGACAGAATCATGTTTGTTTGTCTTTGTCAGAGTTTCACTTTTTTTGTTGGGCACACTTCAAAGTTAAGGGGCTATACGAATGAAACTAGCACCGCCAACCTATTTACACTGATTGTGGCAAGTAACAATAATGTTAATTATTGCTAAAAACGGCCACTTTTAGCAATAATTGACATTATTGTTACTTGTTTTAGTTTTAAGCCAATCAGTACCTAATCAATTTTTTACACTCAAATAAGTTTTTGTCATATATATATTCCTTTATTCACTTTATTGTATAAGAATGAAATTAAATACAGATTTGACCTTACTTTCCTTATAGTTTTTAAGCGATTGATAAAGTCGAAATCTAATAAAAAGCTTTTTCAAATAGTCCAACGGGAAGCACTCGCAGGGCATATCAAAGGTGCAGTATGCCATGTGTTTTAGTATATCATTACCAATGTTAACATGTTTTTTTAATTTAAAATCAAAATAATGGCAAAACTTTTTCTCTAGCAATTCAATGAATTTAACGAAATTTTCAAAAGTTGGCGTTAGGAATCCTGTCTGGACCAGCGTCCCTTGTAAAGATGGCAACCCTTTTAGGAATTCTGCACTCTCCATGTTTTTGGCGACACATGATATTGTTCTGGTCACGGGGCATTTATGATACGCCAGACATTTCCCATACAAGTAACTCGATACATACAGTACAACATTTTTTTTAGGCAAACTAATTTGATAATCTTTGGTTCCGACCGTCAATTCTTTTATTATTGTGTCTGATGAGCAATCCTGTGTATTAAATACGGGATACTCTTCTGGTCTCATAAGTTGATTCTCAAAATCTTGATCGTTTTTTGTATTTTCAGGTATCTGTAAAATACTTTTAGTGAACAGTCTATTAAAGGCCACACTGATTTGCCGACTTGTGGGTTTGTGGCTACTATTTTTCGTGACTTTTTCAAAGAATTTTTCAATATATTCTTTAGTCAGTCGTCTTGTAGATATATATTTAATTTGTTCATTAAGTTGTAATAATGATTTTATTGACACTTGAAACCCGTATGCGAAATTAGTGTGAGATGTAAAATCAGTCCCCACAGTTCTAAATTTAAGGTTTTTAAATAATGATAGCATTTCTTCTAAGAAGTGAATTTGAATTTCGATTCCAGATATAGCCTTTTTATTTTTATTAGGCAATTTCGGCCTAACGTAATTGAAGATATCAAATAACTTATTGATTTTAGATATGAATTCGGCAGTATCGTACGCAGCAACATCGATATAACCAGCTCCAACATTGGCTTTAATACCCGATGAGACGGTACCACTTAAGACTTGTGCTATTTCTTTTACGCTCATATTCTCAACATCTGCGTCAATATGTCTGTCAGTCAGTTTTGGTGCCGCTCTTACCGAAAGTATGTTACCGACTGATTCTCGCCGCTTATCTACATTATAAAATTCTCTTACATGTGCCCATTTCGCTATATTATCACCATAAATGAAATTAAATGTTTTAAAATCTTTCATCACACATTTCATAAGATGAGGGACATCGAACATGTAGTAAATTTTGTGTCCGTTTATACAGAAATATGTTTTGTCTTCCTGCAAACGCGACTTTGAAGCGTTCAAGAAATCGTTACTATTTTCTGTGATGAGTACACGTATATGGAGACCAATATTTAGTAACGATTTTATTACATCGTCAATCCATTTATTTACTTCATTGCAATTGAATTGAGACAGAAATGCGAGAGCTACTGGTTGCTTCCAATCTTGTAAAATACCACGTGCCATCATAACAATGACAAATTTGGCTGGTTCTATCTTTTGAACACCATTGACTTCATGGAAACCTACAACCCGGTCATTTCTGACGTCGTAAAACAGATTGGGTCTCAGGGGCCGACACTCTACAGACACGCTGCAAAGCTTATCTCCTAATATCATTTTGTCAAACTTGGTTTTTAAAGCACAGAGCAAACGATTGTCTAATTCAGTACCTATAGGCTTAACTAGCTTTTTTAAAGTAATTGATGAAGGCAAAGATAACGTGTTTGAGAGAAATTTGTACGCTAAAGGACCGGAGTAGTGAATATTGAGTGCAAAGAATTTTAAACCTTGACACTCCTGGTTTTGGTTGCCTTTTTTCAAATCTAGTTGCCATTTAATCATTTGGGACATGCCTTTGGAAAGGAACTTGTCGCATAGATTGAAAAAGTCTTCTTGAGTTGCGCTGTCTATATCATATCTTCGTTTCTTTATTTCCTGCAGTTCTAGAGCCTGTTTTCTCTTTCTAGGAGTGTTTCCCAGGAGTTGGAGCGAGGTTTGCGATGATTTGCTTTCGCATATTGGTTTTTTCGTCTGAAAGGCGCGATTTTCAACATCTTTTGTTGGATTTGACGGTGTTAAATCATCATCATCATCAAGGTCCGTTGAGGTACTATCCTCATCGGGCATTTCTGGAAAATCTTTAACGTCACTCGTATCATTCTCTGGAAAGTTATCATTTTCTTGCTTGATGAAAACACTGTCATAGTTCTGATTCTCTTGAGACACCCTCGCCACAACATCGTACCCGAGCTGGCTGGAACACGCAGCGTCGTATGAATGAAGGTTGAGTGTGGGGATAGCATGACTATACAAGTATTTTACATTTCCTTTTTTAGAGTATTTGATATATTCCTTTTCGAAGTGGTCTTCGCAAATTCTGAATTGCTGTCTTGTTTTGAGATCCTGTAGCTTTGGGAGCAGGTCTTCTCGCCCTGTAGCTTTCAGCCATGCTTGTAGTCTGAAATGTTAATTAAATTTTATTGACGTCCCGGCGACGATTCGACGACCCGGTTGGTTCAGTGGTAGTGAATGCTGCGTCTGGACCTAGGGTTGCGGGTTCGATCCCCGCACAGTACAAACATTTGTGTGCATGAACATGTCTGTTTGTATTGGTCTGGGTGTTTTCTATGTATTATAAGTATGTATTTACAAAAGAAAATTATTATATGTATATATTTGTAATCCCACTGTTGGTTCTGATATCTGTAACACAGGTGCTTGAGCTACCTATCTCAGAATCAGATCAATGTATGTGATGTAGTGAAATATTATTATTATTATATTATTGCATTTTATAACATTTGCAAGCTAAATTACTTTGTGGTAAGGTCGAAGTATTTTTTATTGTAACACTTACAGAATGTATCTGTTAATATATATTCATCTTTTTAACCACATACCGTTTTGAATAACATTTGTTCAATGAATTTTGGAAAATCACTAGAAATAAATTCAACTTCTCATACAAAGTTGGTAAAGTGATATTTATTTATTTATTTATTCATAATCATTACATGCTAGCTTACAGATTACTCCAATTTGCTAGAAAGTCATACAGCAATTTTACATTTTAGATATGGTAATTTATAAGCGGAGTCGAAAAAAAATTCACGAATTTCCAAAAGTCGTAGAACAAATTTGTTCATAATGGTAAGTAGGCGTGGTTAAAATGATGTAATGTCTACAGATAACACCGTTCGTTTTTAGTTTAAATATTCTGCTGTCCTGTCACTTCTATAACGAAATAATAGCAATCAAGTCCTGTTAGTGGTGAACAAATAATGAGGAAAACGGGATCACATCACACTGTTAATTTGCTACACATTTAATTAAACACCTTACATTGAGGTCTTCAAGAAAAGGGCTTATTCTTTCCTAACGAGCCGGCAACGCATTTGTGATGCCCTAGGTGTTGCAGATGTCCATGGGCGGCGGTGACCACTTACCATCAGGTGAGCCGTCTGCACGTTTGTCCGCTATAATGTAAAAAAGAGGTATCGAGAAAGTGTAACATTCCAACCACGCTCGTTTTATAATCTCAAGTACGCTCACCCGGACTAGCCATATCTAGATGTTCTTATTCAGAAAAAATATTTAACTGTTGTTTACCAATTCAATTAATTGTGTTTCGCCGAGTAAGTGAGGGTACCGGAGGCCCACCCGGGGGGAAGGGGATAAAACCAGCGGCCCATTCATGCCGAAGCGTGGCTCTCCCACAATTAAACTGCCTTTCCCCCAATTGTGCCTCTCCGGTACCCTCACTCACTCGAAGAAACACAAGACATCTTCGGCACGTTTTCTCTCTGTCATTCACGGCGATTATTATTAATGTAGTGTCTGTGTAAATTCTCTCTGTAAGATATAAATTATTTTGTGCTAAAGTTTATAAAATCTCACCTAAATGGGTCTTTAGGGTAGTTAAAATACGAAACTGTCTTATTATGTTTGTTTGTGTTCCTGCAGACAGTACAAATCACCATTTTGATAACATAAACACAATTTTAAACGTAAAATACACGATTAACCTAGACGCGTTTCGCTAACCCTGAGAGTTGATCACTGGGCGCGATTCGGATTCCAAAATGGCCGCCGCGTGACAGTCCAGCCAGTGCGCTAAAGTTGGAAAGAGACGGAGTTACGCGATAGAGCGAGACGCAATTATGAATGGGAGTTACGAAAGATTGTGCGATTGGATTTATGCTTTATGCATTTGGGATAAAGTTGTAATTCGTTTGAATTGTTTTTTAAAGTTAAACTTGTGTTCATAGGTGCTAGTATTTTGTTTGTTCTGTGTGGTTATCAATGCGGATTGCGGTAGGTCCGGTTATTAGACAATTTTACAGCGAGATCGCGCTAAAATTGTCGCCGCCATACAGACTCCATACACAAAAGAACGCTAACTATTTGGCATTTTCCGAATTTAACTTAAGGGGCTTTACGAATGAAACTAGCGCCGCCAACCTATTTACACTGATTGTGGCGAAAATACGATATTTTTTAAGAAAGCAAAACATTACAGACTTAGATAAAAGTAAATTGATTTTTTCTAGTTACAATACAATTTATAAAACTCGCGACAAGTAACAATAATGTCAATTATTGCTAAAAGTGGCCATTTTCAGCAATAATTAAGTTTTTTGTATCTTGTCGCGTGTTAGAAATATTGTATTGCATCTTGAAAAATCCAATTTACTTGGATCTAAATCTGTAATGTTTTATTTTCTTCAAAAATATCATATTTTCGCCACAATCAGTGTAAATAGGTTGGCGGCACCTTTGGTTGAGTTTCATTCGTAAAGCCCCATAAGTCCTTTTGTGTAAGATTATTTGCTCCAAATAAATAAGTATTTCTATTTCTATTTAAGTATGTCCTTTTGTCCTCAGGTAAACAACAGAAAACGCCGCGCCTCACCACCCCCTTCCGCCGCCGCCCCCGCCACGCCCGAAAGAAACCCCCAAGAATCCTGAAGACGTAGAACTCGAGTCCTTCGGGGCATACATCATCTGCCTCCTCAAGTCACTACCAAAAGACGTCTGCTCTGCTGTCCAGAGAGACATCATCAACATAATCATGAATGCGAAGCTCCAGAAAGCAGCTGAGCCTGAGACTAGTCAAGTGCTGTTTGAGAGCACTCCAGTGATAATTAAAACGATGTCCCAAGGAAATGGGAAGAACTTCATAGTTCTGGAGAATAATGAGAAGGTTTGCAAGGAGAAGAGAGATGTTGAGGAGTCGAAGGTCGAGTGCTGATCTGTAGCAGAGTTACCTACACATTTGCTGTTTGTTTGTCCCGGGTCGAGCAAAAGTATGATACGATTTTTCGTACATAGCCAGGCCTGTCCCACTCCGCGTGTAGGTATCGAACTTGCAAGTACATGCGGCGTCCCCTCCGGAGGGGCAAATTAGTAGAAAATCACGAGCGAGCGGCGACGCACGCGCGATAGAAAGAGAACGCGCTTCTAGGTATGAATAATGGTAGGCATTGAACGCTGGGCGGTCGGAATTTCAACGTTATGTTATGGTAGCCTGAGTCTTCATTTCCATAAACGGTTTTTAGGAGTGGGCTTTCTGTACATGTACTATTAAGTATTCTGTGACATAGCTCGGGTTTGTGATCACCGCACCACATTTTAGGCAAGCGTGGTGGATAAGCCAAATCTTGTCATAAGCGATGACTTGATTTCTAGTTTTTTTTTATGTGATAGGTAGCAGACGATCAGGCGGATCACCTGATGGTAAGCAATTGCCGCCGCCCATGGACACCTGCAACACCAGTGGAGTTACAAGTGCGCTGCCAACCTTTTATCCCCTTCCCCCCGGGTGGGCCTCCGGTACCCTCACTCACTCGGCGAAACACAGCACAGGAGCTGCTTCACGCCGGTTTTCTGTGAGGCAGTGGTATCACTCCGGTCGAGCCATTCATGCCGAAGCGTGGCTCTCCCACAGTTTTGTGACGAAGATGATTATTTTAAGTTCTCTTAACAAGTTGTTACATTCTCGCTTACTGAATTGTAGGTATTCAATACGTCTTCCTGTAGACAGGACTTTTTTAAGTGAGAAAGCGTACGTTTTAGTGCGAATAGTTATAAATAAGTCTATAAATTATATTTGATTACTTAAATACATACAATATGAAAAAAATATGTTTTATTCTCTACCCCTAATACACTACATGTGAATATAGTCTACGGCAAGAAAGTGTAGTTATGACCTTGAGTGCGCAGAAACCAACTTTAATAGAAAGTCTTCTTTTTACAAGTGCGCAAAATAACGGTCATCGCTATACTTTCGTGCCGCCAGCTATAGGAATTGTGATTGAAAGTATTCATTTATCTATACATATAATAAAAATGTAAAAAAGCTGTGTCTGTACATTGAAGATATTTATCTCAAAATAACTTAGGACGACTAAAAAACAGTAACAGAACATGAATCAATGATTTTTAAAATTTTTGTCTGTCTGTTTGTCTGTTTGTTCGCGCTAATCTCGGAAACTACTGAACCAATTCGAATGAAACTTTTTTTATTGTTTAGCTGTAATATCAGGGCAACTTATAGGATATATTATATTTTGAAGACCAGGCTCCTTGATGTAGAACCACAACAGCCCAGCTAAACTATAAGAGGTAGGTCAATGGCACCTTAACAAAAGTTGTTTAGATTAATGAGCATTTTATGATGCCATGAAAAAAATCAAAGATCATGGAACATCTAATGTGGAACTCTAAGAGCCCAGCTACACTATAACAAATATGGTATGAAATGGAATGGAAAATTGTCAAATGTGGTGAGCTTTTTGGATGAGATCCTATAAGGAAGGATATTCCGAACTTAATGGAGCGGTAAGGGGGTTCCAAGTTTGTTCATGGGACTACGTGATTCCTTGGCCCAATCTACTCCAACTTTTGCATACACATTCTTTGACAGAATTGATGGATAAAATATAAGATTCAAACTTTAATAGAATACTTACATCCCCTAATGGAATAAAAAATAATTTGGGGGTTACTTTCATTAGAAGTTGATATCATTTTTTTTTTAATATTAAATGGGTTTGCACTTGACCTCATCTCACCTGATAGAGTGACAATGAGGTCTTAAGATGTAGCGTGCTTTCCCAGAAGAAGCCTATTCACTCTCGACTTAAAGACACCCAAATTGTAGCTCTCTGGAAATACAGAAGCCGGCAAGTTGTTCCATTCCTTAGCAGTTCGTATAAAATATCAATGAGCCGTCTTAAAAATCTATTTACCAATAAACGAACATTTATAATAAGTAATATTTATTTTAATTTCTATTTAAATAATCATCTTTAAGTCAAGAGTCATAAAGATCACGCAAACGAAGTTGCGGGCGGCCACTAGTTAGTAAATAAAAATGGTATGTTGAATTGAATTGTTTATTTACTATAAAAACATCACATAGTACCTAAGACCAGTTCTCGTTTGGAATAAACTTAAAAATATTACAGCCTTTTCATATTATTAAAATTAAAACTAATTTTATCGAATACCTACTTACCTAAATTACATAAATATTATGTAATCTTAATAATAACTAGACATTTACTTCCCTTAAACTACGTCTTACAATATATTTTAAACAAAATTAGTTGACTTAAAAATTCGCATAAAAAACAATTTTACATACAAAATCGGTCACGTGACTTTTCCATTTTGGGGAACTAGAAAAAATTTCGACGAATTTCTTAAGTCCTAGAACAAATGTAAGTAACTTTCAATAGCTTTAGAGCGTTTACACATTAAGGCGAGTATAGGAGCTCGACAAACACGCATTAAATTTGTTATAAAAATGTATTGAAATTCGCATAAAAAAAAATCAATTTTTCATACAAACTCGGTCCCGTGACTTTCCCATTTTGTATAGAGCAGTGGTTCTTAACCTTTAAGTCATGAGGGACCATTTTACCAAAATTCTGTCGCGTCAGGGACCACACACGTCGGACATGTGTCGCGGCGCCGTTTGCGTTGTGTTGACGCGACTCATCACGTCACGTCACTTGTTTATTACGATGTCTTCGCGGACCACTTGGAATGCCTCCAGGGACCACCAGTGGTCCGCGGACCACCGGTTAAGAACCACTGGTATAGAGAGTTAGAAACATTTTCAAAGAATTTCAGTATGGTTGGTACAAGACGTGGTTAAAGGGATGTAAATGTTCACAGACACACCCTGTCGGTAAAAAGATTGTGTACAGTCGAGGTCAAAAATATGTTTACACTTTAGGACCTTGTCACAATACATATTTATAAGAAAGTGGAAGTCGTTTTCTTATACATTTTTTTTTTTTTTTATGTTATAGGTAGAAGACGAGCAGGCGGATCACTTGATGGTAAGCAATTGCCGCCGCCCATGGACACATGCAACACCAGTGGAGTCACAAGTGCGCTGCTAACCTTTAACATATGTACTGTGACAAGGTCCTAAAGTGTAAACATATTTCGACCTCGACTGTACCTATTCTTGAATTTTCTTTAATTATTCACTTCAGTAACAATAACAGTGTACATCTCTTCTTCCTCTAAATTATGCTCAACAATGGTCATATCCTCTTCTATTTTAATATTCTCTACAGAGATTAACCCATTATTAGTTTCCCCGTACAAAGTACATCTTTCATTACCCGATCCTATGCTAGAAGGTATAGCAGCTAAAGGGGATACAAATTGACTGGAATCTCCTAGTAAGTCAATATACGTCGTGTTTGAATCTCCTAGGGGGTTGGTAATTGTGCTCGGACCTCCTAGGGGGTTGGTAATTGTGCTCGAACCTCCTAGGGGGTTTGTGATTGTTGTGCTCGAATGTCCTAGGGGGTTAGTAATTGTGCTCGAACCTCCTAGGGGGTTGGTAATTGTGCTCGAACCTCCTAGGGGGTTGGTAATTGTGCTCGAATTTCCTAGGGGGTTGGTCAATGTCGTGCTCGTCGTCCCCGAATCTTCGAATGGTTCGATAAACGTCGTGCTGACCCCCAGTGGGTTGATGAACGTTGTGCTAACTCCAGGTAGATCTAGGAAGATAAGATAACATTTATTTGCTTAAAATACAAGACACCATATTACAGACATTAACAATACGAGCACTGAGACATATCTATACTATTTATAAAGAGATAACTTCAATAGACAACGACAAGGCTTATAGGTAAACCGAAAACACGAAACGCTTGCGCGATGTAATTATACACAGCGCCATCTATTGGTTCATTTTGGAATTCCGGTCCCGAAGCGAAGTGAGGGCGGGCCACTAGTAATTAATAAGATAGAAATTTGTTTCCTCAACTCAATGGTAAAATATACTTTTTTAAGTGATAGGTGGCAGACGAGCAGACAGATCACCTGATGGTAAGCGATTGCCGCTGCCTATAGACCTGCAACACTAATAGTCACAAGTCACTCACTCAGCGAAACACAGCACAGGGACTACTTCACGCCGGTTTTCTATGAGGCAGTGGTATCACTCCGATCGAGCCGGCCCATTCATGCCGAAGCGTGGCTCTCCCATGGTAAAGATTTTTAGACCTGACTGTCCCACTGCAGGGCAAAGGCCTCCATCATAGAAATCAAGTCATCGCTACTATGATGGGTCAATGAAGTCATCACCACGCTCGCCTAATGCGGTGCGGTGATCGCAAACCCGAGCTTTGTTCGACGGTGTATGATACTTTACCTTCCAGTGGGTCGGGCTCAGTCTTAATTGGAAGCGGGTCTGATCTCAGTTCGAAGACTCCGTAGGGCTCCGCGGGCGCCCGGGGCGGGCTGTCAGTGAGCGTCGAGGGCTGGGACTCGGGGTGAGGCCGCTTCTTGGCTCCTTTACCCGAAGGAGCCTGGTTCCTGTCAATTAAGAATATTGTCTAGAACACGATCTAGCTTATTTAATTTTTTTTTATATTGAGGACACTCCGCCTGATGGTAAGCGGTCGTGAGATCCAAATATGAGATTGACAGGCACAAAAGAACAGACAAAGTGACCACTGAGTCTGTCACTCTCGCCCTGAAGGCCTGCTGAGATGTCGTTTCACGCGCCGCCTAAAAACCTAGCATAAAGCATATAGGTATACTGTTAATATAGAGACATCAACACAAGAAAAAAAGCAGTGATTTGCTCGTCGAGTAGACATCTCGCTGAGCCATTACCATTTCGCATCACTGCTGCGCAGATGCTTCATCATTATGGGTCTTTGTGTAGAGGTATGTTTGTCTATGCTGCTCTGTAGGTGTTTTTTGATGCGAATAAAAGCTTTAATTCTAAATATCAACATATCAATACTGGTGTTGCAGGTGTCTACCGCTTACCATCAGGTGATCCGTCAGCTCGTCTACCACCTAACACAAAAATGACCTAGGTAGTGGAAGAATTTATATAAAAAGTAAAACATATCTATTTTAATACAAGTTTTCGTATTCCTTTTATGCACGTAGCTTGTAAAAAATCTGGTACGGTACGCCCATGGTGCTTAATATTAATTTACCTGCGAGAATCAGTTGCTGATGTTGGAGGCGACATCGGCATCGGCTGGTCCAGTAGGATCGCCCTCTTGGGCGGTTTCACAACCCTAAGATAATAAAAAATAAATCTATAAGTATGTAGTAAGTAATTGCTAATTTTTATTATAGAAATTTGTTAGATGTATGAACAGTCAGCCACGTGCACAAAATATAAAGGACACAGAAAGTAGATTGCCCACTAAGAGCTAAAAACATGTCATGTACTCACGCATGCGCACTAACGGGCAAATACGCCTTTTCGACCACATTAATCCCAAAGATTTAAATCATAGATATGCCCTGACACCTAAAAACGAGGCAATATTTTGATGACATGACGTGTGCGTGTCATCGAAAGTCACTATCTAAGGGAATAAAATACGGTCAGCAAAATTTTCATACTGGGAACTAAAAATAAAACAATTCCTAAATTTAAAAGCAATTTTATTTATAGGACATTTTATTTCTAAATGTTACACTACATTTATCTATTTATTCAAATAAATTACTCTAATCACAGAGCGAATATCGGATTTGATCACCAAACCGCATAAAGGGTGGTGATTATGCCTAATCCCATCATAGTAGCTATGACTTGATTTCTATAATAAAGGCCTTTGACCTACTATTCCTTAAGAAAAATTATGATTAATTAATTAATAATTAACACAACCCCACATTTAGTGTCCTGACTCCGTACTAAGTAGCTTAAGCACTTGTGTTATAGAATAAGACCACAGAAGAAATACAAATATAATACTTTTTACTTTACGCCGACCTAGGGGAGTTAAATATAAATCATTTTCTTTGAAATGAGAAGAGGAAATTCGGCTAAATTGTCCAGGTAACCAGTATTCATCCCTTCGATCCCGCTGGATAACTTTGATCAATTTTTCTTTTAAACGCGGATCTTGCGGAAATCTAAAACAATAAACGTTCACTTAAAAATAATACGTAATTATTATTTGCATGTTTATTGATTTCTAGTCGAAATAAAATTGCTATTTTATATCTGACCGCTATTAAAACAATGCCTATCGAAACTGCTGACGCTACCGTACTTTTCCCGTTTATTGTAAACCATTAACAAATGAGCTGTTATCAACTGAGTTCTGAATACTACAGCGGGTCTAAGTATATTGGCCACCGAGATAATGATGTTGTCTCGTTTTGTCTCACAGTAATTGCCAATACTACTCTCTCTGTCACGCGCTGGCCGATCAAACGTTGATAATTTGTCAACAAAATAAAATAAATTAAATTATTGATGAAATATAAATACTAACGAGTGAAATGTAACACCATTCGCTTTATTTGAATTTGTAGTATTTTTCTTGCACAATAACAAGGCACATGAAGGCATTTTAAGTGCTTTTTCCTGTCAAAAATCCAGGCAGCTGTGTCGTACAACTGTCACCGAGTGCAAACGGCAACTAATTCGTGCTAATCCCAGTTGAGTTAAGCTAGGTTATTTGAGGTGCGACTCAAATCGGCGCGGTCAAAGTATGGCGAGGGCATATCTATGATTTAAATCTTTGATTAATCCTAACTTATGACATAAGATTGTCAAACTGTCGAGGTCTGTGGTAGAGGCCGCGCGCTTATGTACTCATGCCGGGCAACAACCCTAGCATATGTCAGCGAACTCTTCTAAATTATGGCTGAGTCTCCTTTCTGTGTCCTTTATATTTTGTACACACACATCAGGTTGACACGACCTGTCAAATTTCCTTAACTGATATTCAAGCTAATGTGTAAGAATTTCAAAAGTCATAGAACAAATGTTGTTCAGAATGGTTGGTAGAACACGTGGTTAAAGGGATGTAAATGTTCACAGATACACCCTGTATAGTTTTTCCTACCGGGCTAAGATGCGCACCGCGACAAAATTTTGTCGACTCTCGTTCGCGAGAGCGCATCTCTCTATCCCGCTCATCGCTCAGTCAGGTGAGCGAGACGCAACTTGCGCCGACAAAATACGAGTGTCGACAAATTATCTCGTGGTGCGCATGTTAGCCCAGCAGGTTATAAGCCGGAGGCACGAAAATATAGCGATGACCGTTATTTTGCTCACTTGTAAAAAAGAAGACTTTCTATCAAAATTGGTTTCTGCGCACTCAAGGTCATAATCTACACTTTCTTGCCTCGGACTATACCACGACCTGTCAAATTTTCTTAATTGATATTCAAGCTAATGCGTAAAAGACAGAAAGATGAGAGTCAATTAAAGAAATTTGTCAGTTTTTTTAGGGTTCCGTAGCCAAAATGGCAAAAACGGAACCCTTATAGTTTCGTCATGTCCGTCTGTCCGTCTGTCCGTCTGTCCGTCTGTCACAGCCGATTTACTCGGAAACTATAAGTACTACAGTGATGAAATTTGATGGGAATATGTGTTGTATGAACCGCTACAAAAATATGACACTAAATAGTAAAAAAAAGAATTGGGGGTGGGGCCCCCCATACATGTAACTGAGGGATGAAATTTTTTTTTTCGATGTACATACCCGTGTGGGGTATCAATGGAAAGGTCTTTTAAAATGATATAAAGTTTTCTAAAAAACATACTTCTTAAAGTGAACGGTTTTTGAGATATCAGCTCTCAAAGTCGTAAAAAGTATGTCCCCCCCCCCCTCTATTTTTATAACTACGGGGTATAAAATTCTAAAAAAAATAGAGGTGATGCATGCTAATTAACTCTTTCAACGATTTTTGGTTTGATCAAAGTATCTCTTATAGTTTTTGAGATAGGTTGATTTAACTGTAATTTTGGTTAAGTTATTGTGCTTACACTGAAAACGATGGCATTATATTTGCTGCTACGGAACCCTTTGTGCGCGAGCCCGACTCGCACTTGGCCGGTTTTTTTTACTTTGATGTGGCGACTCGCCATACAAAATGATCAAGTCACGTGACGAACTTTGTAATGTATACTCTGATTCATAATCATGTAAAGTAAACTGACAGATGCCAATATGTCATCCCCATACATTATCACTCAATTTGACACATGCAAAATGTCAAAATCCATAGGAACTTGTCATTTTCATCTGTCAGTTTACATGATTATGAATCAGATTATAAGTAAAGTTGATTTTTTATTTGGGATAATTTCCAAAAGTTATACAACCATTAATTAATATAGTTTTTCCTGAAAAACTGCTGTTTTTTCATACGTCTGCTGTTGAGTCATTTCCTTTTGAACTAACAGCGACGAAATGTTGTTCAGAATGCTTAGCAAAAGATGTGGTTAAATATAAGCGTCTTGGTAAACGTAGTGTAGGACGGCCTCAGGCCAGATGGAGTGACGATCTGCGCAAGAGGGCTGGCTGGAGCTGGATGCGAGTAGATCGATAAAAGTGTCGCATTTGGAGAGGCCTATGTCCAGCAGTGGAGTGCAACAGGCTGATGATGATTATAAGGATATAAATGTTCTCAGATTCACCCTGTATATGCCACAGTTATGTTAGTCTCTGATTCATAATCATGTAAAGTAAACTGACAGATGAAAATGACAAGTTTCTATGCATTTTGACATTTTGCATGTGTCAAATTGAGTGATAATGTATGTATGGGGATGACACATTGACATCTGTCAGTTAACTTTACATGATTATGAATCAGAGTATATACTTACTTGTTTTTGTCTGTATAATGGGCCAGCTTCTTGCTGTACTCATAGTTGGATTGAACCAGCTCTTCGTTCATACGCTCTAGAACGGTGATCTTCCTCTGTGACTCCTGTTAATGAAAAAAAATGTGTGAAACATTCGACAAGACTTCATTCACTCGCGAGAAAATGTCATAATTAATTTATGTATGTACAAGTGGCCCGCCCACACTTCGCTTCGGGACCGTAATTCAGAAATGAACCAATAGATGCGCTGTGTCCAATTACATCGCGCAAGCGTTTCGTGTTTTCGGTTTACCTATAAGCCTTGTCGTTGTCTACACAAGTTATCTCTTTATAAATAGTATAGAAGATAGGTAACTAGCTTTTGCCAGTGGATTCGCTCGCGCCCCCCACTTCCCTAAAATGGGGGGTTAGAAAGAGGCAAAAAGTAGCCTATGTTACTCTCCATCCCTTTAACTATCTCCACTTAAAAAAGTCACGTCAATTCGTCGCTCCGTTTTGCCGTAAAAGGAAGACAAACATACGGACAAACAGACAAACACACTTTCTTATTTATAATATTAGTATGAATAAATACGTATATTACACCCAAACACTGAACAAATACAAGTGTTCATCACACGAATGTTTGTCCAGGATGGGGATCGAACCCACGTCCTCTGGCGTATGAGACAGGATACCAATGCGCCATCCGGCTAGTCGTATAATTGTATACAGGGTGTAACAAAAAGGGGCTCTCCT
This sequence comes from Cnaphalocrocis medinalis, assembly GCA_014851415.1. Taxonomy (NCBI): domain Eukaryota; kingdom Metazoa; phylum Arthropoda; class Insecta; order Lepidoptera; family Crambidae; genus Cnaphalocrocis; species Cnaphalocrocis medinalis. The sequence continues at coordinate 2,321,216 of CM026303.1, forward strand.
ACTACTATTATAAAGGCGAAAGTTTGTTTGGATGTATGGATGTATGGATGTTTGTTACTCTTTCACGTAAAAACTACTGAATGGATTTGAATGAAACTTTACCACAATATAGCTTATACATCAGAATAACACATAGGCTACAATTTATAAAAATATATTGTGTGGATTGTCCAAAATATGACGGTAAGTGTCAATAATTAACTCCACGCGTACGAAGTCGCGGGCGGCCGCTAGTCAACCATAAAGGGAAATAATGTGTACCTTGTGTAGATTCTACATGCAAAGTTTCAAATTAATAAAAAAATATTTTTGGAAAAGATAAACAATCTTACCGTAGTTCATTTGTAAAATGTTGTATGCAAACAATTGTCAGGAATGCAAAGGGCGGTAAATATTCAAAAAGGAGCGGTCAAAGGTTAATATCCCTATCAGCTGATTGCTCATTAGTGATGTGCGAATGGAAATGGATTTCACGAGGAATAGGATTTACATTAAATATTAATATGTAATCGTAATATTAACTTGGCAGGTTAAAAACTGTAATATGAGATTTGTAAAGTGTGTCAGAATCGGTTCACTTTGGGATGATACCCCCCCCCCCCCCCCCTTTTTGTTACACCCTGTAGAATCAATAGGATAGAAAAGTTTATGCAAATAAGATTTAGGTACTCACCATATTCTGCCTCTCCAAGGCTCCATTCTTCGCAGTCAGCTCGGTAATCTTGGCCCGAGCATCGCGCAACGCCGTCGACTGCTCGAACAAAAAAATATCTATATTAGTTACTAGACTGCAACCGCATCCCTCCCCCTTTTTACCCCCTAATGCACGCCACTTGCTTTTACCCCCTTAAAGGTACTTTTTTTTATTACAAAAATTATGGTCCATTTTTTTTATGGCAAGAGCCAACAGTTAAATTACCAAAAATGCAAGAACCCCCCATACTGTATTTTTACCCCCTTAAAGGGTATTTTTCCCAAAAACACTTAATTGAGTTCATTTTTATTTCGATATGCAGGTAAGTATGTGAGGTATTTAAGTCTAAATACAAATTTTCACATTCCTTAGAATTAAAAATGACAGACTTTTATATACAAACGTCCAACCCCTTTTACCCCCCCTTAAGGGTTGAATTTATAAAATCCCCCTCCCCAAATTTCAACTTTTTAAGGCCAGTTATTTGGGCTGTGCGTCCATTATCCAATCAGTTTTCAATATGTCGCAAAAATAGCTATTTTTCAGGAGATAGAAAAACTGCATGGTTTTGTATATTTTTGTTTATTGTAGAAGCTTAATATTTATCAAAAACAAATGTTATGACGTAGGTACAGTCAACCACACATCAGGTTAATAAAACCTGTCAAATTTCTTCAATTGATATTTTAACCTAATGTGTGTAGTAAGATGAGAGTCGATTGAAGAAATTTGACACTTTTTATAACTTCATATAAACGGGACTAAACGCGACGAAATTTAATAAGTACATTCTAGCACTTACTGCTTGACGTTTCGGCTGCGTTACAACAGCCGTTCGCTTGTGACCACGGCTGTAGTAACGCAGTCGAAACGTCAAGCAGTAATAGTGCTAGAATGTACAGTGGCCAGCACATCAAGTTACTACAATCTGTCAAATTTCCTCAGTTGATATTGAACCAAACACGTTTGACATAAAAGTGAGGTTCGATTGAAGAAATTTGACAGATTGTAGTAACATGATGTGCAGGCCACCGTACTTATGAAATCTCGTCGCGTAGCCCCGTTTATATGATGTAATTGAAGTATTTGTATAATGAAACGCTAAAGTGTAAAAACGTAACTTACATATTTCTCATGAATGAACCTCAAACTCTCAAAGAAATCACTAACACTTCTTTCTTTAGTTGCTTCAGATTTTACTATCACATCTGGGTGTCTTCCAAGAAAGCCTTTGAACCAATCTCTTCCTGCAGATTTATTCTTAACCCAACTCTCTGGTATCTTACAACCATTTGCTGAACCAAATTCAAAAGCTAATTGTTTCGATTGATCTCGATTTATGCCGTTGTTCATTTTATCATAAGTTTGTATGTAGCCCATTAGAATCTTTTCTTCAGCTATGGTGAAGATTTGGGCAGATCCAAACCTGCCTTTGTGATCAAATGCTTCCAGTTTGTTCCTGTAGACATGATGATTGTAATTTAAGTCACAAAAATATTATACAGGATGTATCTGTGAACATTTACAGGGGCTATACGAATGAAACTAGCGCCGCCAACCTATTTACCCTGATTGTAACGAAAATACGATATTTTTTAAGAAAGCAAAACATTACAGACTTAGATAAAAGTAAATTGAATTTTTCAAGATGCAATCCTAACTCATATTATAAATGCGAAGGTAACTCTGCCTGTCTGTCACTCTTTCACGCCAAAACTACTGAACGGATTTAAATGAAATTTGGTATACAGATGATCTAGACCCTGAGAAAGAATAAGTATAGGCTACTTTTTATTGCGAAAAGGGGGTTGTAAAAGGTTAAAAGGGGGGTAAAACACGCGACAAGTAACAATAATGTATTATAATTTAGTCACAATCAGTGTAAATAGGTTGGCGGGCGCTATTTTCATTCGTATAGCCTCTTAAAGGGATGTTAATGTTCACAGATACACCCTGTACATGAGGTGTTGTATGAATTTATTTAAATTTTATTTAGCATAAAATGGAATTCAAAAATTGTCATCATGCCTATTCTTAAAGTATCTACGTAAGGTAGTCCTCTCGATCCCATATTTTATAGCAGTTTTGTAGAAGGACGATCCAGATGTCACTTCTTGTATGGCATTCTCCAGTTGCTTCTCTTGTTAGTTTTCTGCGGTTGGATCCGTCTCTTTTTTTGTATTCAAACGGCATGATGTATCTGAAAGGAGGACTGAAAATCTAAGTATTTTTTTTTATGTGATAGCAGACGAGCAGGCGGATCACCTGATGGTAAGCAATTGCCGCCGCCCATGGACACTTGCAACACCGGAGTCACAAGTGCGCTACTAACCTTTTATCCCCTTCCCCCCGATTGGCCTCCGGTACCCTCACTCACTCGGCGAAACACAGCACAGGAGCTGCTTCACGCCGGTTTTCTGTGAGGCAGTGGTATCACTCCGGTCGAGCCGGCCCATTCATGCCGAAATAAATATAAATATCCTCCTACCGATATTCGGCTACGCAGCAACGCCGGAAAATCATAAAGATCAGCCACGTACGCAGGATATGTGATAGTGCTCAAGTGTGAGCGCAAACACAGGTACACTCTCAATTCCCTTGCCCTCTTAAGGGGCTACAGTCGATGCGGGAATCGAACCCGCGTTCCTTGCGTCTCAACCGGCACTCAAACCACGTTAAACGGGTCGACAAATTGTAGGTCTGTATAGTAGCGCCCCATCGCGCGCTTACGTCACTTCGTAATAGTTCTCAAGATTATTTTTTTTCGTTATAATTTACTAGCTGCCGTACTCACAGATGTCACTCATTATTTTTATTATAGACACTAGTCTTTATGGATATTAAAATAAGGTTCAAACTTAATTGACACATCTGAGTGCAGTAGTTACCTTTAGATTATCATATTTGACGTGCAATAAGGCATAATCTTCGTTGTATTTTGTCACTAACAAAATACAAAGAACAGTGAAAATGTCTCATTGTATGTCTCTAGACGTTTATTTCATACATTCGTAAATCTAAATGCTTAAAAGTAACTTGTAGGTAACCTTAATTATTATAAAAAACATTACATACCTTTAAATTTACTATAGATGTCTTCACACTGCAAAACTATTTCTGTTACTACAAATGCGTGTTATTTGTACAAAATTGGTGCCAAAATGGCGTCGTGTTTTGTCAAGCGTTGTGACTAAAGCAAGTAGTACTCTGTTGACGAGCTAGATGGCGCGGATTGCTATTTTTATAAAGTGGGGCAACTCTCCTTAGGAGCAAGTGTCCCTCAAGATTTTTTTAAATATAAATTAAAATGCAGAAACTCGTGTTTATTGATGGCGCCACTGCTTACGTTATAGAGTATGGTATTGGTTATAATAATGTGAAACTCTGTAAGAGTTCCTCAAGAATATATTTCACGAGTTTTTTGACAGAGTATCGGATATCTTTTACACCTAGTTTAGGCAACCAACTAAAAATCGCTCTCTTACTATAAGTAAGTTTGTAGTAATTGGTTGTTTTGACGATTTTTCAATAAAATAAATAATTAAAATAATAACAAAATAATTAAGACAAAATCACATACATTGTCCTGGTCCCAAACTAAGGTTTTCCCTTGTACTATGGAAACCAGAAACAACGCAGGAACCACAAACTGTGGGAGAGCCACGCTTCGGCATGAATGGGCCGGCTCGACCGGAGTGATACCACTGCCTCACAAAAACCGGCGTGAAGCAGCCTCTGTGCTGTGTTTCGCCGAGTGAGTGAGGGTACCGGTGGCCCACTCGGGGGGAAGGGGATAAAAGGTTGGCAGCGCACTTGTAACTCCACTGGTGTTGCAAGTGTCCATGGGCGGCGGCAATTGCTTACCATCAGGTGATCCTGCTACCTTGATAGGTATTAGTATTATATGTAAATATTTGTAATCCCACTGTTGGTTCTGATATCTGTAACACAGGTGCTTGAGCTACCTATCTCAGAGTCAGATCAATGTATGTGATGTAGTGAAAATATTATTATATTAAATATTATATTATGTGATCATAAAAAAAAACACCCAGGCCCAACACCAATATCGATTACCTATTTATAGAATCTGTTGCATTAACAGACATTAGTGTGGAATCTGGTGTGGTGCTGGAATCGAACCCGCAATCCTTACGTCTCAACCGACGCTCAAACCAAGGCCAAAAAGAAGACTTATTAATTTAAAAAGAAGACACCCTTTTTTTAAAAATCATTACTTTATGGCTTTTTTTTAAACGTAATTAGCTTTATTATATAAGACCAATGACATTTCACATACAAAGTCATTGTATAAGACGAACGAAAGGAAACTTGACTGGCCGGATGGCGCATTATTAGTGACCTTGCCTCTTACGCCAAAGGTCGTGAGTTCGATCGCCACCCTAGACAAACATTCCTGAAGATGAATACTGTTTGTTCAGTGTCTGTGTGAAATATATGTACCTATTATTTAAGTATATATTATTTAAGGACGATACAATACAGTAGGCTGATACTTGTTATTTATGTCGTCTGTTGTCTGATATCTGATCTGTAACACAAGAGCTTTTTAAGCTACTTAAAACGGAGTCAGGTCAATGTATGAGATGTTGTGTGAATATCAAAGCAGCAGTGATAGGTTACCAAAAATAAATAAAAACGTAGAGAATAGCATGTTCTTACAACCAACAAACCCCAAGGAAATTAAAGATCTCTTGACTAACCTTAAAATGAAACATAGCTCTGGCGTAGACGAACTACCGCCCATGTTACTAAAAAAATGTGCTGATGAACTAACTCTACCACTTGTATATCTAATTAACCAGTCGTTTAATGAAGGAACATTCCCGGATTTGTTAAAAGTCTCTATTATAAAGCCCATTCACAAAAAAGGAAACAAAACTTGCCCATCGCAATATCGACCAATTGCGCTACTGCCAGCTATCTCAAAAGTATTTGAACGTGCTATGACGAATAGACTGAATTCTTTTTTAGAAAAATACAAAATACTTGGTGACCCACCAATACGGATTCCGAAAGAATAGGTCGACAATCTTAGCAGTATATAACTACGTACAACAGGTGCTTAATTACTTAAATGATAAAAAATACGCGGTTGGCATACTATTAGATATGACTAAGGCATATGATAGGGTACAACATGAAATTCTTTTAAGTAAGCTATATGACTATGGCATAAGAGGCAAAGCTCACGAGTGGATAAAATCCTACTTAAAAGACAGAAAACAGTACGTCCAAATTACCCACCAGAATAGCCTGACAGGAGAAGTAAAAGACTATAGATCAGAACCAATAATAGTGAACAACTCAATTCCCCAAGGTAGCGTCATAGGATGCGTGCTCTTTTTGACGTATATCAATGACCTACCAAATATCATCAACACCCCTACTGTTTTATTTGCTGATGATGTTTCGTTGCTGTTCAAATTTGACAACTTACAAAGATTTCAGGTAGAAGCAAAACAGATATTTAAAAAAATTAATGAATGGCTAGATACACATAACTTACTAATAAATTACTCCAAAACAAGCCTATTAGAATTCCGACCACACCAAAAATCACCCCTTAATGTAGAACTAGAAATAGACAATACTTATATTGAGAAAACCAATAGTTGCTCTTTATTAGGCCTAGAGATAGACTCACATTTAAGTTGGAAACCCCACGTAGAAAAAATTAAAAATAAATTATCTCGCTTTAGTTACGCGCTTCTACAATTAAAATTAAGTACTGACAAAAAAACAGCCCTTGCAGCGTATTATGCGTATGCACACTCATGGATCAGCTACGGCATTATTCTATGGGGCAACAGCACCGACGCAAATGATATATTCATCTTGCAAAAAAAATGCATTAGAATAATTGCTAACATAGGCGGTATGGATACTTGCAGGCCCCATTTTAGTAAAATGAATATCTTGACGCTAACTTCCATATATATTTTAGAAATGTGTAAATTCATAAAAAGGAATCCTAACATCTTCGACGCATCTTTATGTTCAAGACTATACGACTCACGTGCAAATAATAAAAATAAGTATAAATTACCAAACAGTCGCCTACACCTACACAGCACAAGCCCATATGTAACTGCATTAAAAATACATAATAATTTACCTAATGATTTAAGAATGGAGGAAAATTCTGATGCTTTTATGAAAAAGATAAAAAAGATTCTGCAGAAAAAATGCTATTATACTCTGACTGAATATTTCAATGACAAAAATTTTACACTTTAATAATAAATCTGACATACCTATTAATATTAATATGAATATAATATAATATAACACTATAATATAATACCTATTAATAATAATATAATATTACTTTAAAATTTCTATGACTTTACCAATACTAATATTTGTTTGTGTTTTCTAATATGATAAACTAATTGATTTATAAAAATAGGTACAATATTAAATAAAAACGGATGATAATAATGAATAATGATACCTGACGAACTGTCCATCGCACCATAACGAATGTATTAAGTTAGTTTGTGTTAGCTATGCCCAAGAGGGTAACATGATGTACTGGATTATGTTTTACCACCTGTATTGTAACATTCATGAAAGCAATAAACACCTTTGACTTTGACTTTGACTTTGAATTCATTAAATGATAATGGTTGCGTATCACGTACATAAGAGTTATTTTTATATTAAACTAGCGGCCGCCCGCGACTTCGTCCGCGTGGAAAAGTAACTTTTTACCCCCCCTTCAACCCCTTACAACCCCCTTTTCGCAATAAAAAGTAGCCTATGTTCTTTCTCAGGGTCTAGATTATCTGTATACCAAATTTCATTTAAATCCGTTGAGTAGTTTTGGCGTGAAAGAGTAACAGACAGACAGACAGACAGAGTTACTTTCGCATTTATAATATTAGTATGGATAGAACGTTTATGGGACAAGAAAAATTATGATTCTTTTTTTGGCCCAAGGGGGCCAAGCATCACGTCAACAGTTTTTTTTAATTATAGAGTAAAAAAAGTTTGTTTAGTATAGTAGCTCAGGTTTCTCATTAGGTTTTTTTTTCTCCGGTTCGATTCCCGTGCAATACAAGCACTAGAAGAACGATGATGTTTAAACGAGAATTAGAACAAAAGCCAAGTATTTATGTCATTGATGGTAGACGAGCAGACGGATTACCATCAGGTGAGCAACACCTTTGGAGTTACAAGTGCGCTTGTACAGTGGCCAGCACATCAAGTTACTACAATCTGTCAAATTTCCACAGTTGATATTGAACCAAACACGTTTGACATAAAAGTGAGGTTCGATTGAAGAAATTTGACAGATTGTAGTAACTTGATGTGCTGGCCACCGTACCTTCCCCAGGGTACCCAATACCCTCAACACTCGACGAAACACAGCATAGACGCTGTTTCACGCCGGTTTTCTGTGAGGCATTGGTATCACTCCGGTCGAGCCGGCCCATTCATGCCGAAGCATGGCTCTCCCACAGTTAAATAGAGGTTGGATTGGGATCAATAAAGGAAATTGAGGGAGGACTTTGCCCAGCAGTGGGACTCTGCAAGCTAACTAAAAAAATAACTCACCTCTTGTTTAATGCTGCACGTGCTACACTTCGACCTCATCACATCAGGTGCCCCACATCCGCCGCAAACGTACTCTGGCAGCGGACACGAGGTCTTGCACTGCCACCGCAACGGTCACAGGTTTGAGTCCTGGTCGCTGAGACACTTGCGTTTCAAAGGACACTTCTCTGCTTCTCCCAACAATTCCAGAGGACACATCTTTACAACTAACAGATCTATCGGGACTTTCTGAACGTCGCTGGGACACTTGCGTTTCAAAAGACACATCTCTGCTTCTACCAACAGATCCTTCAGGACTCTCTGGCAGTCGCTGAGATAGAACGCATGGTCGCTGGGACACTTCTGTCTCAAAGGACACATCTCTGCTTCTACCAACAGATGCACCAGTACTTTCTGGAACTCGCTGAGATAGAACGCATGTTGACTGGGAGACTTGCCTTTCAAAGGACACATCTCTGCTTCTACCAACAGATCCACCAGAACATTCTTCTTCTGTGGCAATTTTGAGCTGAGCTGGTGACGGATTTTCTGGCAGTCTTCGAGGCAGAGAGCAAGGTCGCTGGGATTGCGTATCAGAGGGAACATCACTGCTTCTACCAACAGATGCACCAGCACTTTCTGGAATTCGCTGAGATAGAACGCATGGTCGCTGGGATAATTGCGTTTCAAAGGACACATCTCTGCTTCTACCAACAGATGCACCAGAACATTCTTCTTCTGTGGCAATTTTGAGCTGAGCTGGTGACGGATTTTCTGGCAGTCTTCGAGATAGAGGGCAAGGTCGCTGGGATAATTGCGTTTCAAAGGGCACATCTCTGCTTTTTCCAACTAATCCATCAGGATTTTCTACTTCTGTGCCAGTTTTGCGGCAGGTCTGAGCTGGTGACGGTCTTTCTGGAAGCTGAGTTAGCGAGACTTGCTTTCCAGAGACCACAGGCGTAGGGCTTCGGCGAAGAAATTCATCTACATTTGCTTCTGCTCTTCTACTACAGTCGTCAATATGTTGTCCGTGAGAGAGATCTTCGTTCGTGGGGTTACATCTGACCAATCTATCTGGGTATTCCAGTCCTAGCTTAGCCTTTTTGCGGCATATTTCAGAAGATAATGGAATAGTATGGCTTGTATTGTATGTGTTATACTTAAGTAACTGAAATAAATATTTTGTATTTGTATTTGTATTTGTAGGTCCCTGAGAGTGTTTCCCGGATGCAACAGGCTTGGGTCTGCTTCTACGAACAAATGCATCTGAGTTTTCTTCTGCTGTAGCTTCTCTGATGTCCAAAGGGCTTGGAAGTCGCCGTGGAGAAGAGTGGTTTTGCTTCTCAGAGGGATGAGACGTGGGTTGCTTTCTATGAGCAAATACATCCGTGTGTTCCGTTTCTATTTTAGTTCTTTTGCGGCAAGTATCAGCAGATGATGGGATATGATCTAGAAGACGTTGAGACAACGAAGGGGTTGGCGTTTCAGAAGGAGCCTTCGGAACAAATCCACCTGGGCTTCCTGCTTCTGCTTTAGCTTGTCTGATAGCAGCAGATGACTGAACAGAATCTTGTAAAGGATGTTTAGAGAGGGCTGGCTGTTCAGAGGGAACGGATCCGCCACCAGCAATTCTACTAGCAGTTTCTGCTTCTTTGCGGGCTTTTTCATCCAGATATTTCCAGATCTCAACTGATGATGGCATGGTATGATCTGGAATCGACTGAAAACGAGAAGGGTCTGGCAGTGGAGCAACACCATGTCTGCTAGAAGCTATGCCGCCTGCGCTCTCTATTTTAGCTTTCTCACGACATATTTCAGTAGATGATGGAATATTATCATTTGAAAGCTGGGATGAGGGAGATTGAGTTTCAGAAGCAACAGCCATGGATTTAGTATTATTAAGAAATCCACCTGCGACAAATCCTGCACTTCCCGCCTCTATTCTAGCTTTTATCTTCTTCTGCATAGGTGCTAAAGTAGAAGAACCTGGTCGCTTCGAAGAGGGAGCTTGCGTATCAGAGCCAGTAGGTGCAAATCGGCGTGGAATCATCTCATCATCTTCAGCCTCATTACGGCACATATCAATATTATGATCTGAAAGTGGAGGTAAGGGAGACATACCAGGGATATTAATGGCTTTGTTACTACCAACAGATCCTGCGATTGCACGGTCTTCTGTAGATTTTTTGCCATTTACAGTACGCATTGAAAGCAGCTGAGCCCAAGTGGGACCTGGCGTTTCGGAGACAACATTCTTGGGTTCGCTCTTCCACAATTCCGTACGCTCTGCTTCTACATTAGTATTTGTGCAGGTAATGTCAAAAAGATTTGGAAGTGACTGAGACGCAGAAGAGGTCGTTGGGTTGCCACTACTTTTAGATCCACCTGGTCTTTCTGGCACTTCAACCTTTAGGCGGCAGACATCAATAGGACCTGGTGGCTGAGACGAAGAAGGGGCATTCGTTTTAGAAGCTACAACACTGGCGTTTCCACTATTAGAAAATTTACTTGCACTTGTATTTCCCGCTTCTGCTTCAAGGCTTGCGTTTTTAGTTTCAACTTCAACCTTTTTGTCAGTAGGTCTTGGACATGATTGAGACGAAGAAGTGGCCTTCGTTTTAGATATACTTGCTCTTGTATTAGCTTCTTCTTGATACTTTTTGCGATAGATGTCATTAATATCATCCGGAACTTGTTGAGAAGAAGGGCCTAGTTTTTCAGAGCCATCAATCGCAGGATTGCTCTGCTTTAGTATTGCTTCTACTTTAACCAAAGAGACGACAATAGTACTTGGAAATCGCTCAGGCGGAGAGGAATCTTGCGCTCCAGAAGCAGCAGTCGTAGTTTTATTAGCATCAAATTCATCTGCGTTACTTTCTGCTTCTGTCTTAGCCTTAATAGTTGGACCTGCTCCTGTCTTAGCTTCAATAGTTTGACCTGCTCCTGTCTTAGCTTCAATAGTTTGACCTGTTTTTGTTTTAGCCTCTATATTTTGGCCTGGAAGTGGAGTCGAAGAAGAGGCTCCTATTACAGAGACTACAATCTTAGGTATGGGATTGCCACTACTGTCTTTAGGCTCAGACGAAGACGTTTGCGGTTCAGAGACAATCTTATATTTTCTACGTACAGGCATACCTTCTGGGGTTTCAGCTTCGGCTTTGGCCCTTTTGATGCAGACGTCCATAGTATGCCCTTTCATTCGGCAAAATCCACATCGTTTCCTTTTATTTTTTTCGGGTTGGTTAGTCTCCGTGACTTTAGTTGCCTCTTCTAGTTTTTCAATAGCTCTAGCAGCCTTCAATAGCTCCTCATAAGTTCTCACTGAGTCTCTATTTAACCTCTCTCGTATTCTAGAATTTAGTTGTCCATAAATAATATTCAATTGCTGGCTCTCTTCAATGGAGTGTATTTGAGCAAAAAGCTTTCTTTGTTTTTTGACAAACGTCTTAGTTCGTTCGAAATCTCCTTGTTTATTGGAAATAATCTCTTTATATATCATGAAAGCTGGTCTTTTGGTAGCAAATGCTCGACGCAATTGTTTTTTGAAGCCATGCCAAGAAGTTACGCGGCTCTTGATTTCGTTCCACCAAGTAGCCGCTTCTCCTTTTAATAATATATGTACGTTATTTAAAGCGTCTTGGTCGCTCATTCTTTCGATTGCTTTGAGGACAGTAGCAGCGGACAAAAAGTTCTCAACAGCTTGCGTTGAATGTTGCCCATCAAAAGAGATATTTGATGACTCAAACCCTCGCCGATTAGAAGCCAACTCGGCTAGCACTTTCTCAAATTGTTCTGGAGTAAAATTGACAGCCATTTTCTTTCGTTTCTAAATTTTATTTCTTATTGAACATTCCCACTTCAATTTTGCATTAAATTTATCCTTCCAGTATCAGCTTTTTAACTTTTTGCACTTATACTCTGCCAATAAAGTCGTGAAAATTATTCTTTAACTATTACGGAGTTCGAATAATTGCGCAAACGAGTTTAAAAATAGATTATGGTAATAATGATTTGTCATTTGTCGAATTCTGATAAGTATACTCTGATTCATAATCATGTAAAGTAAACTGACAGATGAAAATGACAAGTTTCTATGCATTTTGTTTGACATTTCGCATGCGTAATGGGGTTCCACAAGGTAGCATCCTCGGTCCACTTCTATTTCTGCTATACATAAATGATCTGCCTGAGTGTATATCTAATAAAACCATCCTATTTGCCGATGACATTTCTGTTAAAGTTACCACTAACAATAGATCCTCATTGAACACACACATAACAGATATACGTAATTCTCTCACATCTATTATAAATTGGCTGAATAATAATAATCTACGCATAAATCTTGACAAAACGAAATTAATGAACTTTAATAACTTCCAGCACCACAATTTAGAAATTGATTTTGATGAATACACTCTCCAGAACACACATGAAGCAACATTCTTGGGCCTTATCATAAACTCTAAATTGTCCTGGAAAGAGCAATTAGATAAAATAAGCACAAAAATTAATAGGTTTGCATTTGCGCTCTACAAGCTAACTAAAATTGCCAATCTAACTACAGCTATTACTGCTTATTACGCTTATGTAGAATCAGTGCTCAGATATGGGTTATTAATTTGGGGAAATGGGACTGACATACACTCAGTATTTGTAGCCCAAAAGAGATGCATAAGATCTCTGTGCAACATAGATTCCGACATTTCTTGTAGACCCTATTTCAAGTCATTGAACATTCTGCCCCTCCCTTGTTGATATATATTTGAGATAGGCCTTTTTGTTACTCAAAATAAACACTTATTTCTCACCGCAAAGAATCATACTCATAGAAATAGATATAACAATAATTTAAAAGTAAATATTGCACCAAATACCACTCGCTGTATAAAAAATTGTTACATGATGTGTACCAAAATTTATAATAAGATCCCTGACCATATAAAATTACTCCCACTTCACAATTTTAAACATTCTTTACGCAAACTTTTAATAGATCACACATTTTACTCAGTGGATGAATTTTTGAAGTGTAAGATATAAGTTATAAGATTGCTGCGCGAGTAAATACATAGATTTATTTTCCTACGTAAATGAAAATACTTAGTGTATTGTATGTACCTACTGTATATATTTGTTTGTAAGTAAAGTCTATAAGTATGTACTACCCTTAGAATAATAACTCTATAGAAGGAGAGTCTCCATACTAGAGCTCTGTCAAAAATGAGACACAAAAAAATTCACGCAGCCTACTGCGCACCGTACTGACACTTTTGTAATGTTGCTAGTAAAGGTGCAGTTTCCCCGAAAAGGGGGAAATAAATCGGACGCCTCAATAGTGTTTTCTAATGTGTCGTAAAATGTTGGTCGGTGTGGTATGAACAAGTAATGTAAAGTTTATTGCGAGATAGATCTAATAGATACGTCCACAAAAACTACGACATAAGCACTAGGTATTATGGAAATTTAACGTACAATTTCGGTGGTACATTGGTATGTGTATGTTGTGAGGTCACAACCTTTAGGCAAACACAATTAATAATAGTGTGGCTTGGGGTAGGTAATGTTTTATGAGGTGTAAATAGAATATTATTAAACTGATATGAATAGAAGATAACAAAAATTTTTTTTTATATAATTTATTTTGCGAGCACTCGACAATGAAGGCGAATTATGAAATTTATCGTCAATACAAATAATAATAGTCTAATTCGACTTCAATGTCGAGTGCACGAGAAATGCCCCTCAGTCGACTGTATGTCGTAGGTACTTACATTAGGAAAATATGTTAGCAATAATTGTTTTATAAAATAATTGGTAGTTGGATAAAAGTCAGGAAAAATGGGAAAATATTTTGCTCAATTGGGCAACACTGAACATTGAAAATAAACGTTTCTATTTTGGATTAAAAAATTACAAGATACAATGAAATATTGAAAGCTTTCCTGTGAAAAGTGATAATATTATTCTTATTCTCCCTTTAATTTCTATTGTGACACGATTTAACCGCACAAACCGTCATAATTATTTTTATTTCGGGAGACACGTTCGGGTCACTGTGACATTTGACACTAAGGAGCGAGTGGGTACCGATCGCCAACAAGGGTACCACCTACTAAGCTTAAAGCGAGCGGACGCATTAGGTTTCTATAGAGTTATTATTCTAAGGTACTACCTTTACGTATACTAAACATAAGATCGATCGTAAATTATAGATACCACCTACTTTCTGTTTTCATACTCAAAAGTAGAAATAAATTTGCATGCTATTGTTCATAGCTAAATAGGTCTTAAGCACATTCATTAATTTAACACCCACATAATTTATAGCAAATATTTTTTTTGTATTTTGTATTTTGCGTCAAATTGAGTGATAATGTATGGGGATGACACATTGACATCTGTCGGTTTACTTTACATGATTATGAATCAGAGTATAGTTTAGAAGTTACGTGGAAACAGATGAACATACATACATCATACATTACATAGCCTGCCAAATCATAACCCTCCTTTTGCTTTGTCGGGTAAAAAGCATCCATATTGCCATACTTTACTTTGTTTTATGGTAGTAAATTAATAACTACTTAATCATCCATTACGCAGAGTGCAAAATCCACATCAGAAGGATCATAACAGTGGGAGAGCCACGCTTCGGCATGAATGGGCCGGCTCGACCGGAGTAATACCACGTCCTCACAGAAAACCGGCGTGACGCGGTGCATGCGCTGTGTTTCGCTGAGTGAGTCGAGGACAGGGTAAAATGGCGAACATTGGGGGAGGCCTATGTCCAGCAGTGGACTGAGACAGGCTGATGATGATGATAGGGTTGCCAACATTTCATCAGCGAAATATAGTATATTCCAAAATAAGGTGTAAAAAAATATAGTACATTTAAAAAAAATATAGTATTTTATGGGAAAAACAAAAAAGAGACAAATATATATGTGTTAATTATTATTATAGTCGGGCCGTTGTATCATGCCCGATTTGACAATACCTTTTTTTAGGGTTCCGTAGCCAAAATGGCAAAAACGGAACCCTTATAGTTTCGTCATGTCCGTCTGTCCGTCTGTCCTGTCCGTCTGTCACAGCCGATTTACTCGGAAACTATAAGTACTACAGTGATGAAATTTGATGGGAATATGTGTTGTATGAACCGCTACAAAAATATGACACTAAATAGTAAAAAAAAGAATTGGGGGTGGGGCCCCCCATACATGTAACTGAGGGATGAAATTTTTTTTTTCGATGTACATACCCGTGTGGGGTATCAATGGAAAGGTCTTTTAAAATGATATAAAGTTTTCTAAAAAACATTTTTCTTAAAGTGAACGGTTTTTGAGATATCAGCTCTCAAAGTCGTAAAAAGTATGTCCCCCCCCCTCTATTTTTATAACTACGGGGTATAAAATTCTAAAAAAAATAGAGGTGATGCATGCTAATTAACTCTTTCAACGATTTTTGGTTTGATCAAAGTATCTCTTATAGTTTTTGAGATAGGTTGATTTAACTGTAATTTTGGTTAAGTTTATTATATTTGCTGCTACGGAACCCTTTGTGCGCGAGCCCGACTCGCACTTGGCCGGTTTTTTTATTTTGCATTTATCCTTGTTATGAGGAACACATTTCGCGAATCATAAAGAACCACTTTTAAATAGAAAACTTCATTTCATAATGTCAAAGGCACCTAATTATCTAATTATTTGTCTTTTATTACTTAAAATAATTTGAGAATAAAAAGAAAACGTAAAATTTCCACTCAGTATTACGCGTTTACAAAATTACGCCGTTTGACACGTTTTCAAAGTGACGTAACCGGTAATACTCACCGCGTATTTTTTTAAATACTAGTGATTTGTCACTTGAAGGTATTAGTATTTTATTTTGAAAATAAATATCGCGTTTCGCTTCTTCTTTCTTAATACGAACTGCTAAGTAATGGAACAACTTGCCGGCTTCTGTTTTCCCCGAGGACTACAATTTGGGTGTCTTTAAGTCGGGAGTGAATAGGCTTCTTCTGGGAAAGCACTCTACGAGATGAGGTCAAGAGCAAACCCATTTACCTAATATAAAAAAAATATTTTTGAATATGTGAAACTGCCCTTAGTGGAAATAACTGTTACTATATGATTCGGAAATTTACCGTTGCCCGTCACTAGTGCTTTCAGTCTGACATTTGTCAAATCGGGCATGATACAACGGCCCGACTATATTTTTTTTTTATGAAGGATTTGGTTGTTAGTTTTTTCGGTGTTGAAAATATAGTATTTTTACGTACTATATATTTTTTCAACAGTATATAGTACGCAGACCCGAAATATAGAATATAGACAATACTATATATTATAGTACGGTTGGCAACCCTAGATGATGACGACTTGCGATTGGCAACCATTGTGCTGTACGAACGGCGCACGTTGAACAAAATGGCGACAATACTTTGAAACTCCTAGTTCCTCAAGAATTTTCACGATTTTATTGACAGTAATAACGCTTAACATAATATTATATTAACGTCACAAAACGACCAAGCCTGGTTTGACCTACTACGAGTATACTCTGATTTTTAATCATGTGGAGTAAACTGACAGATGTCAATGTGTCATCCCCATACATTAACACTCAATTTGACAGATGCAAAATGTCAAAATGTATAGGGGACTGGTCTGCTCTGGTTTACCTCATTTTTAGCTTTTAACATTTTCTTCATCTTGACTAAGTATTGGACTGTAGGAGGTGGTATGAGGAAAACATTGTAATAAACATTTTGGCGATTAAAAAGAGTAACTGGCGAGTTTCTTGCCGGATCTTCTCGTCAGAATCAACTTTCCGATACCGGTGGTAGAATCGCATTATGTCTATTTATTTTTTAGTATATCTTATGTATCAAGATATATATTTAATTTCATTTAAATCATATACATTATTTTTAAAAATTTAAAATATTTTCTTTATGTATGACGATTTGTAAGTGCTGTGTACAAGCCTATGCAAATAAAGAATATTTGACTTTGACTTTGACTTTGACTATAGAAACTTACCATTTGCATCTGACAGGTGTTTTTACAGTTTACTCCACATATAATTTTTATTTTTGGCATAGCAGTTATTTGCAATTTATTCTTAAGTAAATATTGAATTTAAAAACATAATTACTCCACATGTTTAAAAACCAGAGTATAGCATGAAAGCGTGTTAAAATTAATGCTGGAAACCCCCCATCCGTAGACACTTATTTCGCTTGCCGCAAATGCGTACGAAAAGTACAGACGTGAATTGGTCTGTAGCCACGAACGAAGTTGTAGTGTCCCTACTTAAATCATCTGTTATCTGTTAATATGATAAATACGTCACACACACAATGGCGGTCAGAGACTTGTGGAGAGGTCGTTCCGATGCGGAAGCAGCCGCTCCGCTCCGCTGCGCGACGCAGACTGAGCTCGGGGGGCGATGGAAGCGGTTTTTATAGTGAAAGCCTCCAGCGATGCGCGTGCGCAGGTCTAGTACAGTTTATCTTAAGAGCGATTTACACTTGAATAAGTAGGTACAGTAGCGAGTTAAGTTGCTTTATCAGCGAGTTAAGTAATTTTTAGAATAGAATAGAATAGGCCGTGCGAACGGCCTAAAAGTGGCCGCTTTTGGCGTTAATCAATATTTCGAATACAAAAGCAGGCCAAAAAGTTGTGCATAGTTATTCAATAAATAGCATAAGTGTTTGCCGAGAATTTGTGGTTCAGTGATAGGTACCTAAGACAGAATGAATCCAGCTTAGTACTAGCTATAAATTTAAATCAATTGGCGGCGCTAGAGTGCTGTACCCTTCGTCTTAAGGAGGAGTGACCCCATTTGGTACAGGTGCTTCTAGCACTTACCTAATAATAATAAAATAAATTAAAATATCAGCCTATATACTGTCCCACTGCAGTGCAAAGGCCTCCATCATAGAAATCAAGTCATCGATACTATGATGGGATTAGACTTAATCACCACGCTTGCCTAATGCGGTGCGGTGATCACAAACCCGAGCTATGTTCGAAAAATTCGAAACATACTTTTGCTCGACCCGGGAATCGAACCCGGGACCCCGAGATCACGGACCGAGAAGAACAGGGCGTCTCAGACAGTGACAAAATAAATAAATAAATTAATTAATAAATTGGGACAACATCACATACATTGTCCTGATCCCAAACTAAGGTTTTCCC
The DNA here is from genome assembly GCA_014851415.1 of Cnaphalocrocis medinalis. Taxonomy (NCBI): domain Eukaryota; kingdom Metazoa; phylum Arthropoda; class Insecta; order Lepidoptera; family Crambidae; genus Cnaphalocrocis; species Cnaphalocrocis medinalis. The sequence goes on from CM026303.1 coordinate 2,339,681, forward strand.
TTGTGCTATGGAAACCAGAAACAACGCCTTCGTTGTTCCTAGAGCCACAAACACCCAGACCCAACACAAATGTCTGTTTCATCAACAAACATTTGTGTCGGTGCGGGAATCGAATCCGCGACCCTTACGTCTCAACCGGCGCTCAAACCATTGCGCTAAACGGGTCGTCTACCAATAAAAGAGGTCAACCCCTGAGTTAAGAAAAATGTTTTTAGATGAATTACTCGTATGTAAATGATTTAATAGGGTAGTTGACTAATATCGATGTAGTAAAAAATATTGATACTTTACCAAAATATTGGTAAATAAGAACCAATAGCCTAAATTTTCAGTTAAAAATATAACGTCTAGCTGGTTTTGAGAGCATTCAAAGTTTCATGGGCAAGTCCATTTTTAAAGTTTATAATATTATAAAAATTATATCATTGAACTACCCACACATTAAACACAAACTTTTATTATAAAACTATGTACATAAACGAAACATTTGATATAGCTACCAAACAAAATTTGCTAGACGCGCATACAAGATTCCAGCGTGTGACGTCACATGTTGGTAGCCATTTGTATAGAGCGTTTTTGGGCCCGCGTAAAATATGTGCTCTTAAAGGTGTGATATCTCAGGTAATTCAAATCAGAATCAAATAATTCTTTCAACAATGTTTCTTTAATAGAGGGGTCTTTTGATTAAACACATAAAAAAAAATAGTCAAGTACCCTATTATAAGTATATTTATTTTATTAACTCACCATTTTATTCTTATCTTCATTCACCTTCATCAGCTTCTGCACCCTGGCCTGCAGAGACGCCACCTTCTTCTCCAACCTCTGGATGGTCTTCTGCTCCAGGGTCAGGACCGGGGGGGGAGGGGGGCGTGGGGGGACCCTCCTCCAGCTCAGCCGGTCCCTCCTGAACATCCATCTGTTCCGCGGCCTTTGGAGACGGGGGCTAGAAGAAAAGTATAAAATGTAATAGCTGCAAGAGTTAAGACCTTTTGTACACATACTCCAAACTGGAATTCAAGACCAAAAAATCTACTACAATGTTGCTATTACAATAAAATGATCGTACCATAGTATACCCCTTTTTTCTAAAAACAGTCCTGATTTAAGTTATTTATTGGTAATTTTGATTCTATGATTTAAAAAAAAATATTCATTTACTTTTTTTCATATAAACACAGGACACTTTAATAAAAACTTAACCATCCGTAATTTTAGTTTTCAAAGATGGTATTGCGCTTGTAACACTTCAGCTTAGAGTAGACAGCCACATACTCAAAGCACTTCAGGTGTTAATAACATTTGGTATCTACCTACAACATTTTAACAATGGAAACTTGACAGTTTAGTCTGCATAATAAGAAAAATAATGCCAAAAAGGTTGACGCAACCTAAAAACGTCACTTGAAATTGAAAATGACATAAGTGACCACAGAGTACATAGAGATCATACCTTAATCAACAAGCTTACAGCAAATTTTGTCATAAACTTGATTTTTCATGTTTGACGTGACAATCTAAAAATCACGTTTGCAGCAAGCTCGCTTGCTATCTGGGAGGGGTCGAGCCAAAAGAAAGTTTGTGGGAGAGCCACACTTCGGCATGAATGGGCCGGCTCGACAGGAGTGTATATCACTGCCTCACAGAAAACCGGCGTGAAGCAGCCCCTCTGCTGTGTTTCGCAGAGTGAGTGAGGGTCCGGAGGCCCACCCGGGGGGGAAAGGGGATAAAAGGTTGGCAGCGCACTTGTAACTCCACTGGTGTTGCAAGTGTCCATGAACGGCGGCAATTGCTTACCATCAGGTGATCCGCCTGATCGTCTGCTACCTATCACATAAAAAAAAAGTTTTGAATTTCTGAACATACTTAGCCTGGGTTTGTGATCACCGCACCGTATTAGGCAAGCGTGGTGATTAAGCCTAATCCCATCATAGTAGCGATGACTTGATTTCTATGATGGAGGCCTTTGCCCTGCAGCGGGCCAGATACGGCAGTGTACATTTTTTTTATGTGATAGCAGACGAGCAGGCAGATCACCTGATGGTAAGCAATTGCCGCCGCTCATGGACACTTGCAACACCAGTATGGGCTGATACTTTAGTTTCCTTCACTATATCACAAGTTACCCTCCCCTGCCCCCCTCCCTTCTCAGTCTATAATTATAGTAAACATTAACTATGTATGTAAACACAGTAGCAGTAGGTATATCTCTATGCGATTGCATATCAGAGGGCATTGATCCTCGGTAAGGTTGTAGAGTGCGCGTGCACCGGAGGATGTCAACAAACATGTATGTATATTTAAGTAATTGGTTGTTTTGTTTACATCAGCTGACGTTTAATGCGACTGCTTGGCGACAAAACTGCGACCTTGAAAGTTTTAAGAAAATAGCGCATTCTTTTTTTCTCTTTATAAATAACGTAGATTATTTATATAGCTCCAATACACAGCACAGTAGAAATTGAAAATCTGCCATTAAAGTAAAAAGTTTTTATAACTTATTTATAACGTTGGATGGTATCTTTGGATGGCGGAAATCAATAATCAAACTAAAACATGAACAAAGTTATTTATAAATACAAAACAGGTTTACAAACATTAGATATTGATCAACAGTATTACCTACTCGTAAATAGGTACATAACTACTTAAGTAAGTAGGGTAAAAGAGGGTAATGGGGGTCACTTAAGCGAGAACTCAAATAAAATTTCAATTAAAAAGAAAGTATTTATGGCAACCGCCTGTAAACATAATTTACTTATTAAACTATCATTAGAGATCAATTTCAGTCACTTTGGCAATCAACTTTGGAAATTACAGAAGTTTAAAAAAAAAACAGATTTGACTCCCATTACACCGACATCGGGGTAATGGTGATCACCGTGCGGGCAATCGGAGTCAAAAAAAATCTAGCATACATCGCAAACATAACCTGCCACCCAGTGCACTCCGAGTGAGCCCATTGTCCACACGAGGTACACCTGTACCACATCTCGTTGTTTCTACGGAATTCGTAGCATACTAGGCATCTGTTTCCAGCATCTTCTGCGTCAACATCCTCATCGTCCTGGCATAAGTAGTCAATGCCCACATCTGATACAGAAATTTCATTCTGTTCTTTTAATATTTGGCGCTTAGCCTTTTCAAGTTCCTTCTTCTGTACTTTAGTCTTTTTCTTCTCTCTTCCTTTACCTCCTCCTTTCTTCTTTTTATTTTTTTCCTTTTCTAGCAGATTTTCTTTGAGTGGCGTTGAAGTTAAAATTGCTACAATTTTAACTTCAACGCAACTCAAACGCTCCTTTCGACCCTGTCTTGTTTTAATAGCAGATGCTTTCTCTGGCAGTTTTATTAAATCATGCAATATACTAGATTGTTTAGGCGTACCATCTGACTCTCATTTCCCACAACTACACTTTGACTAAAAAATTAAAATAAAAAAAAAAACTTTAATACACTGATCTAATCTGAACTGCACATGACAACTTGAAACATCTAACTAAGTAAATGTAAATGCCATAATCGCATACTGCAAGATTTTTGGCACTTACCTTCTAATTTGCATTTAAGTAAAATTACAAAAACAAAAGACGTTCGTTTCTCAGAGACACGTGGGCCGACTGGCGCGAGCCGTTCGTAGCTGCGCGGGGGCCCAAAGCGGGGGCTAAAGACGCTGTTTACGCGTCGGTCTCATGTAGTATTTCGTGGTGGTGTGGGTGACTCCCATTGCCCGCTGACTCCCATTACCCTGTTTTCCCCTACATTGTATTAAGTGACTTAAATAGATTTGACAGTGACGTATCTGTCGTAGATTTTTTGGTCTTGAATTCCAGTTTTGAGTATGTATAATAAATGATGCATCACTGAGCAAGTAATCACTGAAATGAAATTAATTCATGTCATAATAAATAAATGTTCACAGATACCCCCTGTATAGTTTAACTATGAACTAACCTCATCTTCTTCAATGATAACTTTGACATTGGCTACCTCCTCTGTCCCCTCCCCCTCCCCCCCACCAGTAGGGGGGCCCTGTGATGGTCCCGGCTCCTCACTCTGGTTCTGTGGACAAATATCTCCGATGAAATCTATATCTCCTATTTCTATACTATTTATAAAGAGACTAGCGGCCGCCCGCGACTTCGTCCGCGTGGAAAAGTAACTTTTTACCCCCCTTTTAACCCCTTACAACCCCCTTTTCGAAATAAAAAGTAGCCTATGTTCTTTCTCAGGGTCTAAATCATCTGTCTACCAAATTTCATTTAAATCCGTTGAGTAATTTTGGCGTGAAAGAGTAACAGAACAGACAGAGATACTTCCGCATTTATTATATTAGTTAGGATTAGCATAGTGGCCCGCCCTCACTTCGTTTCAAGACAGTGGTTCCACTGTCTACCAATAGATGGCGCTGGCTTTGATTGTATCACGCAAGTGTTTCGTGACTCGTGTTTTCGGTTTACCTATAAGGCCTGGTAACCCTCCTATTCAAATAGCATAGATAGAAGATAACTTCTATAGACAACGACACGGCATATGTAAACCGAAAACACGAAACGATAGTGCGATATGATCGACGCCCAGCGCCATGTATTGGTTAATTTTTGAACTACGGCCCCGAAGCGAAGTGAGGGCGGGCCACTAGTACAAAATGAATCAAATCAATATAATAATAATAATATTTCACTACATCACATACATTGGTCTGACTCTGAGATAGGTAGCTCAAGCACCTGTGTTACAGATATCAGAACCAACTGTGGGATTACAAATATATACATATAATACTTTTCTTTTGTAAATACATACTTATAATACATACAAAACACCCAGACCAATACAAACAGACATGTTCATGCACACAAATGTTTGTACTGAGCGGGGATCGAACCCGCAACCCTTGGCCCAGACGCAGCATTCACTACCACTGAACCAACCGGTCGTATAACTATGAACTAACCTTATCTTCTTCAATGATAACTTTGACATTGGCTACCTCCTCTGGCCCCTCCCCCTCTCCCCCACCAGTAGGGGGGCCCTGTGATGGTCCCGGCTCCTCACTCTGGTTCTGTGGACAAATATCTCCGATCAAATCTATAACTTCTATAGCTATACTATTTATAAAGAGATAGTGGCCCGCTCTCACTTCGTTTCGAGACAGTGGTTCCACTGTCTACCAATAGATGGCGCTGGACTTAGATTGTATCACGCAAGCGGTTTCGTGTTTTCGGTTTACCTATTAGGCCTGGCGTGGAATATGAGATTAACCCCTTTACAAATAGTATAGATATAGAAGATAACTTTTATAGACAACGACCGGCCTTTTAAGAAGGAGTACGCTCGTTTGTTGAAGGTCCCTAAGTCATAGCCGTCAGGAAATACTGCCGCAGCTAAACTATTCCACAAGACTGAGGTTCGCGGGAGAAAATTCCTCGAAAAACACACAGTGCTAGATCGCCAACCATCAAGATGATGAGGATGGAATGACAGCTGCGTGTGGTTCGTTGTAAGAATAAAAGCTGTCAAATAAAAGAAAAAAAGTAAAAATTATTTATTACCAATAACAAATAATAACTATGTAAACATTGTTATGTAGTTTTCTTTGCAAAATATAAATAAAACCAATGATTAAAATTATCACAAAACAGATTTTTACAAAAACCGCCAACCTGTATTTCATTGATTGCCCTGCCTCTGCTAACGAAGGTAGGCAGCCGCAACTTCAACTCAGGATACCTATTCAAAAACCCATTCGCCCACTCTTTTCCAGCTAGTCTCGATTCAGTATTAAAACGATGTTTAACACCATTCCTCTCTGCATACTCGAAGACTGTTTCGCGAATTCTTCGCAGCGTCAAATCATAAATGTTCTCGTTAATATAACTATATATTTCATCTTCTTGCTCCTTAGTGAATGTAGCAAAAAACCTTCCGAGGCTAGCCCCAACTTTTCCACTTTTTAATCGTTTCCTCAAAGTGCTTTCTGATAAGCCAACTTGGACGGCAGCGGAGCGCTTGCTAGCGCCTTCAGAGATCAGTTTTCTTGCTGCTTCCAACTGCTCTTCGGTTGCGAGCTGTCTTTCTGGCGCTAGTCTTATGTATTCCCGGGGCATTGTTTTGGAGCCTGAAACCAACTTTATTATATAAAAAAAAAGTAATACTTAAATAAAAAAAAGTAGTAACAAGTACCGGTACAAGAGGCCCATCGGGGGGAAGGGGATGAGGCCCCGTTGGTACCGTGATTAAAGTACCGGGCCATGATCTTTGGGTCCCGGGTTCGATTCCCGGCTCGAACAAAAGATACCACGTATAGGTATATATGTGATTAAGATATGTGCACAGAGTACTTTTATATATAACAAAGATATGTGGCGTTATCAATCAATTCCACCATCTGACATAAGCAGTAGTGCCGCCATTACAATTTTATTATTTTCATGAATTCATTGACACATTGTACAGACAGCCACACATCATGTTACCACAACCTGTTAACATTTTGCAACGGATATTGAACCTTATCTGTTTGATAGTAAGATGAGAGTTGTTTGAAGAAATGTGTCAGTTTTGTATAGTACTTTGATATGTTGCTGTACGTACAAACAGGAATACTAAAAATCATAATAAATCTACTTCTATAATAAATATTCACTCACCCGTATAAACAAAATGGCGTACAGCCAGACGCTACACAGTTACACACGTGCGTTCCGCTGAACGCCGCGGGGACTACTGAAGAGACATTTCCGAGATGCGCACACTTACACTCTGCGCACACTTGACCCACATTACTCTCTACTGGGATGTTATAAATGCTGACGTGTTGCCAGGATAATATGTCTTATGTGAATTAATAACCGTGTTGTAACCATATAACAGAAAAATAAATGTGATAGGTAAATTATGCAAGTACTATGTATTATTGAAGCAGTAACAGATTCGGAAATTAAATTAGGCTCGCAAACAAGGTATTGCACCTTCAATGTAAATCTATACTATTTATAAAGAGATAACTTCTATAGTCAACGACAAGGCTTATACGTAAAACGAAAACCCGAAACGCTTGCGCGATGTAATTGAACACAGCGCCATCTATTGGCTCATTTCTGAATTACGGTCCCGAAGCGAAGTGAGGGCGGGCCACTATTTTACTTTATATAAAAACATTTATTTGCTGTGTAACAATGTCTTTCTGTTATAATATGCATTTTTGTAGCTTTCCGGAGCAAAGTGCTCCGAACAGATAACACGCGAACTAATTAATTCTGTGGAAAACAGCTAGGCGTAATGTAATATGTTAAACGATCGGGCTGCGACATACCGATTACAAACTATTATTGTACCTATACCTACTTTGGTGTGATTGCACTGTAAAATACCAAGTGTTCTTCAATCCTTCCTTTGTGTTCAGTTTATCGATACGATGAGCCGCTTTTTTTTCCCCTCATTGATGGCATATTTTTTTTTATGTGATAGGTAGCAAACGAGCAGGCGGATCAGCATCATGGACACTTGCAACACCAGTGGAGTTACAAGTGCGCTGCCAACCTTATATCCCCTTCACCCGGGTGGGCCTCCGGTACCCTCACTCACTCGGCGAAACACAGCACAGGGGCTGCTTCACGCCGGTTTTCTGTGAGGCAGTGGTATCACCTCCGGTCGAGCCGGCCCATTCATGCCGAAGCGTGGCTCTCCCACTCTTAAAATTTAAGCAGTGAAGCCTTTACACGGTATCTACCCACCTAAGTACCTATATATGTACATAGTTTTGGGGTAGGTAGACTGTACATCCTCAAGGAGGTAGATCCTCAAGAATAAATTTCAAGACTTTATTAAATAAAAACTCAATTTAATTTATTTATTGAATAAAAAGTTATAATGGATAATGAATAATGTGCATCCTATGAATTAAGTTTGTGAAAAATATGAATTACTCCGAAAATAATCGTTTAAGACCCAAGGTTCCTTGGTCGTTCTATATTATTTTTACGCAAGGAATACAACCCAATAGTTATAGAAATCGCACTTAATCACCTGTTTAAATTCTATTGACAGAGAATATGACGGAAACGGAACGTACAGAAAAGTGACAGATTTAGCAATGAGTATTACTTGTAACATCAGTGCTTGTAACGGAACGCTTCACGTTCCGCCGAGTGACAGCTGAACTGCTATCGCATTGGCATACCCAAAATTTTGTACATATTTAGTAATTTTTACATCACTTCCGTTACACACCTACATAAAATTATGTAACAAATTATAATAATTGCAAACAACACTATTTTTGAAAATCGTTGTAGCCAGGATTCGTTTTGACCATTAAAAAAAATAAAATACATAGCTTTTAGTTTCCTTTAAAGTCGTAAGGCCCATAAGCCTTTTAAAAGGCATAAAACAATTGATTTTCCATTGTGTCTGCTGTCTGGGCGTTACGACGTTATAGTTGGTTAACCAAAACAATTCTACATGAGAATAAAAAGTTACAGATGCTGACCTTAGTTTAAAAACAACCCAAGTTGATAATTTTAACTCATAAACTAGAGGTGATATTAAAATTTGAAAAATACAATCGTAATCAGGGATGCTAATTTGTTACGCACGTCTAATCTATGAGGATCGCTGCGTTGCCGATGGCGCGCATCTATGGTGACCTCATAAACAGCACACGGCCGGCTAATTACCATCAGCAGCGTCAGCACACCCTTTGCGCCCATAATGAAAATGTACATTCATCGATTCGGTTCAAACTTCGAGCTAATTTCATTGACATACTTTTTTTACTTTTTTTTTATCCTTACATCGATCCCTATCCACCGCTATCTTTGGCCAATCGATTGCAAACTTTTGCATACTTTTGTTACACTTAAATTGTAATTTTCTTTTATCATTAAATATTAAGTAAATTGTTTTTTTTTGGATCCTAAAGTTGCAGCTAACGTAATTAAATAGTAAATAAAACTGACATTCATTGAGACAACAAACCAAAATTATTATTTTATCAACTAGTCTCATCTTTTGTATGTACAATTTCGTATCGTTACCTGGCAACACCGAATCACGCTCAAAATGGACGTCGAGGGGTACGTAAATTCCAACAATTACTGATACTAGCTACAAATATCTGTTATTTTATGTATTAGTCTCGTCATTTGTTATTAATATGCGTGATCAATAGTGAATTTGAGTTTGTTTACAAACAAAACTTTATCACAACATTTTTCTAGAATGATAATATTTTGTATAATGAAATGAGGAACGGAGTGATTTTACTATTATTACGTGATGCTTAGCATAAAATAAAAGTGTACTAGAACTGTGATAAAATGTGATGTTTTTAAAATACCTACTTGTGTATAAGTTTTGTCATTGGATTTGTTCAGGAAACCAGAAGAAATCGTCAACAAGTTGATTGACGAAGAAGATGGCGATGAGACCGTGGAAGAAATAACTTATTTGGAAGACGAAGATGGGTAAATATACGCCTTGTTTACATATCTATAACCTCAAAATGTATAGTCTACGGCACGAAACAGCGGTTATGACCTTGAGTAGCGCAGAAACCAATTTTCATAGAAAGTCTTCTTTTTTACAAGTGCGCAAAATAACGGTCATCACCATACTTTCGTGCCGCCAGCTTTACCTAGGTCATTTATTGGCCAAAATAAGGAAATCCAAGAAAACAAAAACTAGAATCTAAAGCTAAAATAAACTACCAAAAAGATATTTGTTATTGCATCAAATCAAATCATTTACTCATAATAAAGAGGGTTGTACATAAAAATGTAGATGGTAAATACCTACATTATAGGGCCTCGTTCACCACCTATGAGTAAAGTGTCAACTAATTTACTTGTCAATTAAAGTGGGTTTGGAGAAAATTGGCCCTTCGTCCGCGGCCTAGTTCAATTTAAATATTTTTTTCAATACAATGTTCTCAGACCTATTTAACCTTATATAAAGTAAAGACATATGAAGTTTTATTACACCTAAAGGAATTAATCACATAAAATAAATATAAATGAACAGACTGTATCATTTCGCAAGCAGCAGCAACAAATTAAATACATATTAGTTATACTCTCTGCATCCAGTACCCACTTAATAACACAACAAGGAATAGTAACTTATCTTGTTAAATAATTATTCATAATAATCCATTTATTTCAGGCGACAAGAACATTTAAAAACATTTCATTGGCCCATATAATAAATACCTTACAGTCTAACATACCTTATAGTCGTTAAAGTCTGTCCTTTCTGTCTCCATGGACTTTAAGAATTATGGTAATTTAGCGCACCTAAACTATACAATATTGTATTTTATAAACACTATTTTTATAGATAGGTGCGAAAGAATTCAGGGCGCTATTTTTAAACTTTAAGTTTTAGCTAAATAGGTACTTATATTTTTGTTAATTCTTCATTTTAATCATAATAACTCTAGTCATTTGCAATACCTATAAAAGGTTGCTATGTTATGAGAACATATAGTATTCCGAGGCAAGAAAGTGTAGTTATGACCTTGAGTGCGCAGAAACAATTTTGATAAAAAGTCTTCTTTTTTACAAGTGCGCAAAATAATGGTCATCGCTATACTTTCGTGCCTCCAGCTATACCATAACTACAAGATACCATTTTGTAACACCATGTCAATGTGTATTTTAGCAAATAAATAAATTTTTCATGTTTTTTTTTATGTTTTAAAAAATAAGTAAAAACATAGCAAATACAATTTTGTTCTTCGACCCGTCTTCTATGAGTTGTATAAATTTATTTATTTACATCTCCATAGGGAATTAGAAGCTGGATCACCGTTAGACAAACGCAAGCTCCTCAGAAATGGAGCATGGGAGTACTTCGAAGTCTACGATGAAGAGCAGAAGGTGGCCACGTGCACGCTATGCAGGGAACACTTCTCGTACCGGACGACTTCCACTAACCTCACCAGACACATGGCGAGGAAGCACTGCATCGAGTATGAGAAGTTGCATGATCAGAATTATGAGGAGAATGACGAAGAAGATAATGATGATGAGGATGAAGATTCGGATGATAAGAAGTGAGTTTTATCCATACTATCTATACTAATATTATAAATGCGAAAGTAACTCTGTCTGTTACTCTTTCACGCCAAAACCACTGAACGGATTTAAATGAAATTTGGTATACAGATGATCTAGACCCTGAGAAAGAACATAGGCTACTTTTTATTGCGAAAAGGGGGTTGTAAGGGGTTAAAAAGTTACTTTTCCACGCGGACGAAGTCGCAGGCGGCCGCTAGTAAATAAATAAATTGAGACAACATCACATACATTGTCCTGGTCCCAAATTAATAAATTAATTGTGGGAGAGCCACGCTTCGGCATGAATGGGCCGGCTCTACCGGAGTGATACCACTGCCTCACAGAAAACCGGCGTGAAGCAGCTCCTGTGCTGTGTTTCACCGAGTGAGTGAGGGTACCGGAGGCCCATCGGGGGGGAAGGGGATAAAAGGTTAGCAGCGCACTTGTGACTCCACTGGTGTGCATGTGTCGGTGGGCGGCCGGCAATTGCTTACCATCAGGTGATCCGCCTACTCGTCTGCTACCTATCAAATAAAAAAAAAATTGCCAATTGCATTCGTTGAATTAAAGTTAAACCCTTACTCCGGTCGACCCGGCCCATTCATGCCGAAGCGTGGCACTCCCACTGTTGAAGCTGATGTGTGGCCGATACTACAGACAGCCGCACATCAAGTTACTACAATCTGTCAAATTTTCTTCAATCGAACCTCACCTTTATGTCAAACGTGTTTGGTTCAATATCAACTGAGGAAATTTGACAGATTGTAGTAACCTGATGTGCGGCTGTCCGTACATTTACCAAAACCTCCACAGCACACCGGACAAGCGTAGAGTCCGGACCAGCAAAGCGTGGGCGTACTTCAGCATCAGGGATGCCGTGAAGCGGATTGCCGACTGCAAGCTGTGTGGCTGCCAGATATCGTACCTCACGTCCGTTTCCAACTTGATGAAGCACGTGAGGAGCAAGCACAGCGTGGGGGGGAAAAGGGGGGAGGATGTTAAGCTGGACTTTGATGAAGACTTGGATGACACGGCTAAGTAAGTTTTTATGCCTTTTTTTTTTGTTTATGTGATAGGTAGCAGACGAGCAGGCGGATCACCTGATGGTAAGCAATTGCCGCCGCTCATGGACACTTGCAACAACAGTGGAGTTACAAGTGCGCTGCCAACCTTTTATCCCCTTCCCCCCCAAGTGGGCCTCCGGTACCCTCACTCACTCGGCGAAACACAGCACAGAGGCTGCTTCACGCCGGTTTTCTGTGAGGCAGTGGTATCACTCCGGTCGAGCCGGCCCATTCATGCCGAAGCGTGGCTCTCCCACAGTTATACCTTGCCTTTCTTTTCGCATCTTGCCACACTCAGAGAAATTAGCTTGACCGGGAATCGAACCCGAAACCTTTCTTCGGGCGTCAAAATTTACATAATTAACGACAAATTACAACGACGACTAATAAGGCAATGACAACAAAAGTTATAGGTGAAGTCCGAGGCAAGAAAGTGTAGTTATGACCTTGAGTGCGCAGAAACCAATTTTGATAGAAAGTCTTCTTTTTTACAAGTGCGCAAAATAACGGTCATCGCTGTACTTTCGTGCCTCCAGCTATAAACCGAAAACACGAAACACAAGCGCGATGCAATCGGGACCCAGCGCCATCTATAGATATAGTTTGGGACTACTACAGAAAGGAACCGCATCCCGAAACAAAGTTAGGGCGACGCACTAATGTCTATTCAAAATTACGGGTCACTATTTTAATTAAGTGACTAATTAGGTTAACTGACGTCTCTGAGAGTCTCGACTAAGTAAGTTATTTTAATGACTTGTGGCCCGCCCTCACTTCGCTTCGGGACCGTAATTTCAGAAATGAACTAATAGATGGCGCTGCGTCCAAACGTCGCGCAAGCGTTTTCGTGTTTTAGGTTAACCTATAAGCCTTGTCGTTGTCTATAGAAGTTATCTCTTTATAAATAGTATAGATAGATATTAGATATTAGGCTCGGAGTGAATCCACCACCACCGGCCTCATCAACAGCCACGGCATCAAAAATATATTTAATATTGTAAGACAAAATACTTTTTTTTTACCTATGTGGCAGACTAGCCGACGGATCACCTGATGTTAAGCGATTACCGTCGCCCATGAACACCTGCAACACCAGGGGCTTCACAGGTGCGCTGCCGGCCTTTTAGAGAAAGATATACCCTTTTTAGAGAAAGACTTGCCTTTCTTTTCGCATCAACTGCCACACTCGGAGAAATTAGCTTGACCGGGAATCGACCCTGGGACCTTTCGCGCTTCGGGCGAACACCTTAGCCACTGCGCCATCGAGGCCGTCAAAATTTACATAATTAACGACAAATTACAAAGACGACTAATAAATTATAGGTAAACCGAAAACACGAAACACAAGCGCGATTCAATCGGGACCCAGCGCCATCTATTAGATATAGTTTGGGACTACTACAGAAAGGAACCGCATCCCGAAACAAAGTTAGGGCGACGCACTAATGTCTATTCAAATAAGGGTCAATATTTTAATTTAAGTGACTAATTAGGTTTAACTGACGTCTCTGAGAGTCTCGACTAAGTAAGTTTATTTTAATGACTTGTGGCCCGCCCTCACTTCGCTTCGGGACCGTAATTCAGAAATGAACTAATAGATGGCGCTGCGTCCAACGTCGCGCAAGCGTTTCGTGTTTTCGGTTTACCTATAAGCCTTGTCGTTGTCTATAGAAGTTATCTCTTTATAAATAGTATAGATGGATATTAGATATTAGGCTCGAGTGATCACCACCACGGCCTCATCACAGCCACGGCATCAAAAATATATTTAATATTGTAAGACAAAATACTTTTTTTTTACCTATGTGGCAGACTAGCCGACAGATCACCTGATGTTAAGCGATTACCGTCGCCCATGAACACATGCAACACCAGGGGCTTCACAGGTGCGCTGCCGGCCTTTTAGAGAAAGATATACCCTTTTTAGAGAAAGACTTGCCTTTCTTTTCGCATCAACTGCCACACTCGGAGAAATTAGCTTGACCGGGAATCGAACCCGAAACCATTCTTCGGGCGAGCACCTTAGCCATTGCGCCATCGAGGCCGTCAAAATTTACATAATTAACGACAAATTACAACGACGACTAATAAGGCAACGACAACAAAAGTTATTAGGTACACCGAAAACACGAAACACAAGCGCGATGCAATCGGGACCCAGCGCCATCTATTGGATATAGTTTGGGACTACTACAGAAAGGAACCGCATCCCGAAACAAAGTTATGTATGAACCAATAGATGGCCCTGGGCGTCGATTACATCGCGCAAGCGTTTCGTGTTTTCGGTTTACATATAAGCCTTGTCGTTGTCTATAGAAGTTATCTCTTTATAAATAGTATAGATCTAACGATGTGTGTAATGTAAAGAAACAATTAATTTTATAAATAATTGGATATAAATAATTAATTTGCATGCTTGGTACACCCGTATTATGTATCATGTTCTTGCAAATAAAAATCTATTCTTAAATCGATTCTATTCTACACCGGTATCTTTCCATAGACAAGAACGCAAAAACAACCGCTCCTCGTCCATCTGGATGTACTTCAAGTGCATAGACAACGTAGCCAAGGTGGCCGTCTGTCTGATCTGCAAGAAGAGGCTGTCCCACCTCACCTCCATCACCAACCTGAAGAAACACCTGGATCGGAAGCACCCGGGGGCGCGGCTCCACCCCACTAACAACGTGAGTGACACACACACATAAATCACACAAACACACACACAAAAATACATAAACGCACACAAAATGACATTGCAAAGTGTCATCCATTCCCCCACTACTGTGTGTAGTGGGGGACAGCCACCACACCCACACACATACAATGAGATTACATTGCAAAGTGTCATCCATTCCCCCACTACTGTGTGTAGTGGGGGACAGCCACCACACTCACACACATACAATGAGATTGCAAAGTGTCATCCATTCCCCCACTACACACACACAGCCACCACACACACACACACATACGACGCACACACATAAAATGAGATTGCAAAGTGTCATCCCCTCCCCCACTACACAAACACACACACACACACACACATACGCACATGCGCACACACACATAAAATGAGATTGCAAAGTATCATCCCTTCTCCCACTAAACACACCCACATACACACATGCGCACACACATAAAATGAGATTGCAAAGTGTCATCCCCTCCCCCACTACACACATGCACATACACACATGCGCACACACACAAAATGAGATTGCAAAGTATCAACCCTTCCCCCACTAAACACACACACATACACACATGCGCACACACATATAAAATGAGATTGCAAAGTATCATCCCTTCCCCCACTAAACACACATGCACACACACATACGACGCTCACACCCACACACATGACATTGCCAAGTGTCAACCCCTTCCTAATACACACACTCACACACACATGCGCACACACACAACATGACATTTCAAAGTGTACTCCAAGTGCACAGACAACGTAGCCAAGGTGGCCGTCTGTCTGATCTGCAAGAAGAGGCTGTCCCACCTCACATCCATCACCAACCTGAAGAAGCATTTGGATAGGAAGCACCCGGGGGCGCGGCTCCACCCCACTAACAACGTGAGTGACACATACACATAAATCACACAAACACACACACATAAACACACGCACGCACACGAAAAGAGATTGCAAAAACCCAACTACGACAAAAAACGACGTTCAAAAAGTATAAAACAAGCCTTCGTTGTCAATTTACAATAATGTCATACAATACTATTCTGAAGTATGCAATATTCACTATGTAGCAAAGATATTGTATATAAGAACTAGATGGCGTACTCATTACTTGCATTCGAGCCTCGTGAGATGTCTATAACTTGATTGGCATCCTACTCTAATAAGGTGACCACACGATTTAGATTTTCGATTACAATTATTGTTTGTCAAACTCAGTCCACCCACGTGGGAGTCGGACATCGCTTTCTCTAGGAAACTCGTGAAGCCCATTCAAACTAGAAGGGCTAGCACGAACGTTTCAAAGTATCGTTTGAGTATTTATGAGCAATTTTGTATGAAAAAAAACACAAGTTCCAAATTAAAATACCTTATTATGTATACGTACGATACGAAGAGACTACCGACTTTTCGAAAAGTTTGTGCTAGCCCTATTAGATTTTCTATTTACCTACCTATCATAATACACTCTGCGGCACATTTAACCGGCCATAGCGTATTATTCATACAAACGTACACACTTTGCGATTTGAATGGTTCTATGGAGCATGAATATTGACTAAAATTTAATTTTTTTCACAAACTCTTGGGGAAACTGGGGACACTTGATCCCCATGTTAGTTCTATAAAACCAAAAACGTACATAGGTAGGTCAATTTTGTGAAATACCTACTGTTCCTCATTTTTTTGATTATTATATTTATTAGTGCTTCATATATATTCATAATGTATGTGATGTTGTCTCAATTTATTTATTTATATTTTTTTTTGCATTTTCCCAGAACTTTCCAAAAGGATCAAGTGTCCCCTATTCTGGGAAACTTGATCCCAGTAACAGGTAAACTAGATCTTAGGGGATCAAATCTCTCTAATGCAAATTTGAAATAAATGAAAACCCGGTGTCTTTATAAAAGCATTATTTAATTTAACAAAATATTAATTTATATTGCTTTACATGTCTCACATGTCTCACTCAAGTATTAATTTTATGAGCATTGAGTCTCAGTCCTAGAAGAAATTTTACATTTTCATAAATATAAAATACAGCTTTGAAAATTTACATTTTATTGCATTAGCACTATATGCGAATGCACTATCTATATGAACTGATCATCATCTAAAGGTTGGACTTACATTAGAAACGTTTGAAAATCACTTGTTTAGTAATTTTTCCCGGTATGACGGTAAGCCACCTTTTTTTTAATTTCTTCATTCTTTGGAAATCTGAAACAGTAAAAAATCCAGTCTTTAGATGACAAGCGAAATGGACACCCTACTCAATGCAAAAATAAAACTTTGACTAAACACTTACTTATGAAAAGATACACCGCAACCTTTATATGATTCACTTTTGCATCCTATCACACAACAAGTGAGAACCATTATTAAATAAATAAGCACAATTTTACACTTTATTTTTGTCGTCACAATAATACAATCTTTCAAATTATTTTTGCCGCCGCCATAATGGTGATGTCCAGACGCCAAGTGTTGCATATTTATTATAATTAAAACTACCATATCACCGACTTTTACATAAAACTAGTCGTTTATCATGGTTTAAAATTAAAAAAATAAAAAAGACATTATTAATTCCAACGTATCATTCTTTTAAATTATTCAATATTTTGAAAGTTCCCCAGAAGAAGAAATATAAACTTTGCGTAAGTTATACCACAAAGGTTTTTTTTTTATGATGTCAACCCTTTAGACAAGGACATATTCCTGTCGATCGCCATCTCGCTCGGCTCGATTTTCTGTAAAGCGATTTGGCATTTCAAAGTAATCTTTATTCTCATTGCATAGAATCGAAATTAACATTGCATTCATTTTCATAGTACACCATCTTGTTATAATGTAAAATCTTTGCTATGTAGAGATAATTTTCATGTTTGGAAATTCGCAGTCACACGTTGTCAAAGTGCTACGGTAGGTAGGTAGGTAGGTATATGAACGTGTGACTACGCCTTTCCAAACATGAAAATTTATCTCTACATAGTGAATATTGCATACTTCAGAATAGTATTGTATGACATTATTGTAAATTGACAACGAAGGCTTGTTTTATACTTTTTGAGCGTCGTTTTTTGTCGTAGTTTAGTTTTCTTACTTTTTTTTTATTTGTACTATTTTGGTGTCCAAGTGCTAGTAATATATATATATTCAAAATGTACAAGTCAAGCGCTTTCAAATGATACCAAACACGGCATATTTATCATAACTTAATTTTTTTACTCTGTATGTTTTGTCCGCTAGAGGGCGCCACATTAGATTTTGTGAAACCTCATATAGCCTATAACCAGCGGACGACTAAGACGCTTATAATGATATGTCATTTGTCGAATTCAAATAAGTAGTTTAGAAGTTACGTGGAAACAGATGAACATACATACATACATACATACATACATAGCCTGTCAAAATCATAACCCTCCTTTTGCTTTGCCGTAGTCGGGTAAAATGTCATCCATTCCCCCACTACACACACACACACAGCCACGACACTCACACATATACACACATGCACACACACATAAACACACGCACGCACACAAAATGAGATTGCAAAATGTCATGAAGAAATATCTGGATCGGAAGCACTCGTGGGCGCGGCTGCACCCCATCAGCTACGTCACACACACAAGCCCCCACTACACAAACACACTCACACACTTATACACACACACACACACACACACACACGCTCGAATACATACATGCAAACACACACACACACACACATTATACACACACGTAGGCACGCATACAAGCGTTTTCACACACATACACACAAACACACTATGAGATCTTACTCAACTTATTGTAGCAATCTTCAAAGGTTTCATATCCTAAACATCCCTACAATAGATGCAATGAAGTTCAAGCTAATAGGGTATTTGACTAATCTCGATTTAGTAAAAAATATTTATACTCTTCCAAAATACTGGTAAATAAGAACCAATGGCCAAAATTTTCAGTTAAAAATATAACGTCTAGCTGGTTTTATGAGCATTCAAAGTTTCATGGGCAAGTCCATTTTTAAAGTATTACAATTTAAAAAAATAATTATATTATTGAACTACCCGTACATTTTCCACCAACTTTTATTATAAAACCATTTACTTAAACCGAAACATTTGATATAGCTACCAAACAAATTTACTAGACGCGCATACAGGATACGGGCATGTGACGTCACTCGCCTGCAGCCATTTGAATAGAGCGTTTTTGGGCTTGCCTAAAATATGTGCTCTTAAAGTTATGATATCTCAGGTAATTCAAATCAGAATCGAGTAATTCTTTCAGTGATGTTTCTTAAATTGAGAGGTCTTTTGATTAAACACATAAAAAAATTTAGTCAAATACCCTATTGTATTTTCAATTATCTGACAGGGCAAGAAAATGCTGATTGCAAGCAACGGGCAGCTGTATGAGATTGACGATTCCGCCCCCAAGATAGAGCACAGCGACGATGACCATGATCAGGTAAGGAGGGGGAGAGGTGGTGGAAGGGGGGTGTTGTGATAACAGATGGCTAAGCAATGCCGCCGCCTCATCATTTCAGCCAATAGACGTCCACCGCTGGACATAGGTTCCCCCAACGTTCTCCACACAGATCGGTCCTGTGCCACCCGCATCCAAGGGACTCCCGCGACCTTCACCAGATCGTCGGTCCACCTGGTGGGAGGCCTGCCACGGCTGCGGCCTCCTGCACGCGGCTTCCTACGTTTTGTTAAAAGTAGTCTCGACAGAATCCGTAGGTCCATACAACGCTAAACACCGGGCTTTTATTGAGTAACCGTGACTTTGACTGACTTCGACAGTTGAGTACCCTCATTATCATAATGTCACTTGACATTAGCAAAAAAAATGTCGTTAAAATTGTACCAGTTGTCATCTGTCAGATTTCTTTTCAAAGACCCTACACTCTGGTTTTTAATCATGTGGAGTAAAATGACAGATGTCAATGTGACATCCCCATACATTATCACTCAATTTGACAGATGCAAAATGTAAAAATGCATAGAAACTTGTCATTTTCGTCTGTCAGTTTACTTTACATGATTATGAATCAGAGTATAATTTAAAATACTTTTTCAGACTGAACCAATGGAAATGAATGCAATATTCCTAGACGACTATGAGGTCCCTGGCGAGAGGAAGAGGAAAAGGAGGCGGAAATCCTTCCGTCTCGCTCTCCCGGAGGCCGAAGAGGACCTACCTAGACGAAACCACGGGATTAGCTGATACTATCAGCTCCGAAGAGGAGATCACACTTCAGAAACGGTAAGGGACATACAAATACGATACATACAAATTTCGTACGCAAAGGTACACAAAATGATGGAGAAAGTTGTGAAATGTTACACAAAGGTACAGAAAGTTACAGTTTTTTTACGTGATAGGTGGCAGACGAGGAGACGGATCACCTGATGGTAAGTGATCACCGCCGCCAAAACACACCTGAAACACCAGTAGAGTTACAAGTGCGCTGCCAACCTTTAATCCCCTTTCCCCCAATTGGGCTTCCGGTAACCTAACTCACTCGACGAAACAGCGCAGGCGCTGCTTTTGTGAGGCCGTGGTATCACTCGGTTCGAGCCGGACCATTCATGCCGAAGCGTGGCTCTCCTGCGTTTCATTGAGTGAGTGAGGGTAAGGCCCAATTGGGGGGAAAGGTGGTTAAGGTTAGGCAGCGCACTTGTGACTATTAGTGTTGCATTTGTCTTTGTGCGGCGACAATCGCTTACCATCATGTGATCCGTCTGCTCGTCTGCCTCTAATCACATAAAAAAATGGTTATGAAAAATATGTACCTACACCTTATACTTAAAAGGGGGGCTTCCGCGTGTGGAAAATCCGATAGATGGCGTACGTGTAGACTGAGGTCCAACTTCAACGTCATTGGTCGTTTAGTGACATTTTGACAACTCACATCAAAAATAACCAATCACCGTGTATACTCCGATTTTTAATCATGTGGAGTAAACTGACAGATGTCAATGTGTCATCCCCATACATTAACACTCAATTTGACAGATGCAAAGTGTCAAGATGTATAGAAACTTGACATTTGCATCTGTCAGTTTACTCCAGATGTTTAAAATCAGAGTTGGACCTTAGTCTACACCTACGCCATCTAACGGATTTTCCACACGCGGTAGCCCCCGTTATATCATACTAGCGGCCGCCCGCGACTTCGTCCGCGTGGAAAAGTAACTTTTTACCCCATTTTTTACCCCTTGCAACCCCCTTTTCGCAATAAAAAGTAGCCTATGTTCTTTCTCAGGGTCTAGATCATCTGTATACCAAATTTCATTTAAATCCGTTCAGTAGTTTTGGCGTGAAAGAGTAACAGACAGACAGACAGACAGACACAGACAGACGACAGACAGCAGACAACAGAGTTACTTTCGCATTTATAATTATTGGATTGACTTGTGGCCCGCCCTCACTTAGCTTCGGGACCGTAATTCAAATGAACCAATAGATGGCGCTGTGTCTAATTACATCGCGCAAGCGTTTCGTGTTTCTATAAGCCTTGTCGTTGTCTATATAAGTTATCTCTTTATAAATAGTATAGAAGATTATTTTTTTAAAAAATGTCATAATAATTGATATTCGATTTAAATTTCAGCTACATCCGCAAGAAAAACGACAGTATAGACCAATTCGGCAAATACCTAGTCTCGTTACTAAAGCAACTACCAAAAGAGCTGTCGAACCAACTCCAAGCAGACTTTGTGAAGCAAGTCATGGCCTCACAGCTTAACTACGAGTCTCAGAAGTCGGTGGCGCCCCCTAGCAACGGGTACGCGATCACGATTACTGAAAGCCGGGACCCGGGGGGGGGGTTTGAGAGCAGATAATAAAGGACTTTTTTGTATTTTGAGTTTTATTTCAAACTAATAGTAAAACAGCCTTTATACTGTCCAGCAAAGGGCAAAGGCCTCCTCCATCATATAAAATAAGTCATCATAAAAATAAGCATACATATAAATCAAGTTATCTATACTCCAAACTGGAATTCAAGCAAGACCAAAAAATCTACGACAGATACGTCACTGTCAAATCTGTTAATGTCACTTATATCATTTTCAAGTGACGTTTTCAGGTTTCGCCAGCCTTTTTGGCATTATTTTTCATATTATGCAGACTAAACTGTTAAGTTTCCATACATTTTTAAAATGTTGTGGGTAGATACCAAATGTTATTAACACCTGAAGTGTTACAAGCGCAATTACCATCTTTGAAAACTAAAATTACGGATGGTTAAGATTCATAAGATTTTATTATAGCGTCTTGTTTTCAAATGAAAAAAGTTAATATCTTTTTTTTTTATTATAGAATCACAATTACCAATAAATAAATTACATCAGCGAGTGTTTTTAGAAAAAAGCGCCCCCACTTTCCTAAAATGGGGGGCAGCCTATGTTACTCTCCATCCCTTCAACTATCTCCAATTAAAAAATCACGTCAATTCGTCGCTCCGTTTTGCCGTAAAAGAAAGACAACACAGACAGACACTTTCCCATTTATAAATATGGATTGAAATTCATTGATGGCGCCACTGCTGCTCATGTTATAGGGTGTGATAACCCCATTGGTTATAAAACATAGGGAAACTCCGTTAGTTCTCCAAAACACCGTTTCCATGTGATATTTTAACTGTGGGAGAGCCACGCTTCGGCATGAATGGACCGGCTCGACCGGAGTGATACCACTGCCTCACAGAAAAACCGGCGTGAAGCAGCCCCTGTGCTGTGTTTCGCAGAGTGAGTGAGGGTACCGGAGGCCCACCCGGGGGGGAAGAGGATAAAAGGTTGGCAGCGCACTTGTTACTCCACTGGTGTTGCAAGTGTCCATGAGCGGCGGCAATTGCTTACCATCAGGTGATACGCCTGCAAGTCTGCTATCTACATAAAAAAAATCCTACATCACACCTGAATTAATATTATTATCCAAGCTTACCAACAAGTGACGTAGGCAAGTTTGTATATCTGTGACGTAACTAGTCTGTAAATATTTTGCTGAAAGCATTACAAGTGGCGTCGGGTAGTAACAGCCTGTATACCAACACAACTCATAGTGTTGAAACGAGAGTAAAAATTTCGGGACGCCAAAAAAAATTTTGGTTTATTTATTTATTCTTGCAAAATTCGTAGTCTTAAATAGAATAATAATAATGCGCCAGACAATCACACCAATCAACCTGGTCTCAAACTAGTGCAACCCCTGTACATACTATGAGTACCAGATGACGATAATTATACTCTGATTCATAATCATCTAAAGCCGTGGTCGTCAAACTGCGGCCCACCGACATTATTTGTGCGGCCCGCGATATAGTAGATATATTTAATTAGTCACTATACATATTCGTACTTATCAGAAATCAGTTTAGTACGCATATACTGCGGCCCGGGCCCTGATGTTCATATTGATATGTGGCCATTGAAGAGTAAAGTGAGACGACCGCTGATCTAAAGTAAACTGACAGATGTCAATGTGTCATCCCCATACATTATCACTCAATTTGACACATGCAAAATGTCAAAATGTATAGGAACTTGTCATTTTCATCTGTCAGTTTACTTTACACGATTATGAATCAGAGTATAACATGCATTTGTGGTGGGTGACACTTGTCCCACAGACGAAGAAGTGTCCCGCGAAACCGGGACACCTCACAAGACAACACTAAGAACTTAAGCCAAGCTGTATAAATAAAAAAGTAAGACGCAGATAGCTTGACGCCAAAACAATATTTTTGTTTAAACAGATTAATTTAAATTGGCTAAACCTCTGGCTTGTTGACCCAAGACTCATTTTGGGTCGTTGAGCCAGGAATAAGTAAAATGTAACGGGGTATAGGTTTGGCCAATTTAAAATAATCTGTTTAAACAAGGTGTAGGTAGGTACATGCGACTAAAAGGACATGTTCTGTTTTTGTATGGAAGCTGGGCCCCTGTGGGCAACCCGTGGCCTACAGTCATGAAACTATATTTTTCAGATAGAGCATAAAATAAGGAACATTTCCATGTACAAATATATTTTTTTTAAAACTCCAAACATTTGTTTTTTGGTAAAAACATTTGAATAGTTAATGTTGATAAAACAGCAACCCAAAACTTTTTCTGCATTGGCAACATCGATCATTAATTGTCAAATGTTCCATTTTTAATGACAGATGTCAAACAAAATGTTTCAGAAGTGAATGACATTGACAGTTGCCACTGTCAGCTGTCAATGTCAGCCTGACAGACATTCATTATTGACAGTCAGTTAAACTTTTAATAAAAAAAAAAACAATATCCGGGCGCCGCATGAAATGTTTTAAATTTTTTCAGGATTATTATTTCAGCGAATAAAACTAAAAACTAGTATCAGAAATTATTGTTCTACCCGGGAGGATCAAATATTTAGTAAATCTTTTTTTTTCTTTAACTAAAACATTTAGAAAAACACGTTGAAAAATTTTTTTTTCAGAATTTTTTAATATTTATTTATTCGAATTTGGAGTTCTTTAAAAAAAATCTATTTTCGGAAACCTAGTCTCAGGAGAAATACCTACCTACCAGAAAAAAAATAGTTTTTACGTGTAGGAAAATAAAAAAAAAGTTGGGCCCAATACAGAACAACTCTTTTATTCCTATTCGTATTGTCGGATAGGAATTCATCAATACAATAATAGGTTTTTTCCAGTAACCAAATGCGTTAATAAAATTTAAATTTATTTGTTGGGAGAGTTATTATAACAATACATACTATTATCTAATTATTTACGATGTACACTTACCTGTGCCTGCTGTTCTCTTTTCCGCCTGGGAACAAAAAAAATTAAAGTCAAAATCCCACACATATGACACATATCAAACTGCCTATTTTTAATTTTATTATGGACTTATGGGATTTAGCAATTAAATGTTTGTTCGTTTGTTTGGGGAGTGGAATGTTCCCCATGAAAAGGGAAGATCTTCCTTCCTCTACATTTAAACATTACAGACTTAGATGCAAGTAAAGTGGATTTTTCAAGATGCAATACAATATTTTTAACACGCGACAAGTACCTAACCATAATGTTAATTATTGACAAAAACGGCCACTTTTAGCAATAATTAACTTTATTGTTACTTGTCCCGTGTTAAAAATATTGCATTGCATCTTGAAAAATCCAATTTACTTGCATCTTAGTCTGTAATGTTTAACTTTCTTCAAAAATATCATATTTTCGCCACAATCGGTGTAAATAGGTTGGCGGCGCTAGTTTCATCGATATAGCCCCTTGGGCCTTAAGAGTCTTTAGTAGTGCGGAATGTCATGTTTCGGTTTTTATTTGCAAAGGAGTTATCCCATTATACGTTGAGTCTATGTACGCTACATTAAAAAACGGAGAAATAATTACTTGTTACGAGAAAAAATACAATGAATTTCATATACCTAATGCCACAGTTTCTGGTTATAAAATAAGAAAGATGACCTTTTTTCAACCTTTACCAAAGACAAGACGCACGAGACGACGGTGACCAAAAACAAAAAAAAAACAACCGTCAATGTCTGTCAACGCGACGTTACTAAGACGGTTTGATTTCCTGGGTAGATTTTTTTCTTAGTCTATGGTTTGTTTTTTTTTTTTTTAAATATGGCCTGTATTGTGTTCATGACACATTTAATTTTGCCAATGTCAAGTGTAGTTTGATAAAGTGTAGTCAACAGTCGAAGTCAGTCGAAGTCACAGTCACTCAATAAAACGCCCGTGTTTAGCGTTTTAATGTCCTAAGGATTCTGTGGATACTATTTTTAACAAAGCCGTAGGTTTTAAGACTCTATTAGGTCAAAGCAAATTGTTCACGTGACAACTCACTCGACACACAATAGCAGTGTTAAAAACGACACAATTCAATGATTCTTATATTAATATCACCCTGCGGCACTTCACTGCACAAAGTAACACCAAATTTGTACACTAAAAACCACTAGATACTAATTAAAAATCCTTGGATTGCATCAGCCGATGCGGCTTGTTTCACAGTTACCCACAGAATCTTCCTATGGTTTGTTACGTTTGTTCTGTCAAACGTCAGAGAGACAGGCAAACGTCAAACGTCATCGAACTCGTAATGTCAATCAATAGGTAACCAACATTGACAACAAAATGTTGCAATCCATTGTTCAAATAAATTGTTCCTTCCACAAAACAACGCTACAATAGAGAAATTGGATAGTCAAAAACTATTCTTCATATAATACTCTATATTTTGGTATAGGCTTAGAATAATCTAAGGGTATAGGGTACACAAGGCGTTACTGTGAGCATAGAGTTGGTTGCCGCGTCCGCTTTCTTTATAGTTAAACTGACTAACTTAGATCCTTTCGCTTTAGAGCAAAGTAAATGACTGTAGGTATTTAATTGTTGTAAAATTAAATTGCTAGTTAAATCCAACTTTGATTTGTTATTCTTATGATTTGTTGATTTATGAAAAATAAAAAAATATATCATTTTACCTTTTTTTACTTAGGATGAGTAGGTAGGTAGGCAATAAAATAAAGATAATAATATCATGTTATGTTTAGTAAATAATTTAATATAAAAAAGCATTATACATTATAAAACAGTTTCCCTCAATTGCATTGATCAGCTCTTTCTGGGATCAATTATTCGGGAAGAACGCAAAAAATACAAAAATAAAGCACGAATAATTAATTATGCGTTTCCCACCTACAGCACAGAATACATAATAGTACATGTACAGAAAGCCCACTCCTAAAAACCGTTTATGGAAATGAAGACTCAGGCTACCACAACATAACGTTGAAATTCCGACCGCCTAGCGTTCAATGCCTACCATTATTCATACCTAGAAGTGCGGTCTCTTTCTATCGCAAGCAACTGTCGCGCGTGCGTCGCCGCTCGTTCGTGATTTTCTACTAATTTGCCCCTCCGGAGGGGACGCCGCATGTACTTGCAAATTCGATACCTACACGCGGAGTTGGACAGGCCTGCCTACAGTCATAACTACTATGCTGTTGAATTGCTGTGCACGGCTTCTGCCTTTAGCAATAAATCGGTTATTAAAATCCTCGTAAAAGAAAAATGTGAATTGATTATGACCAGCTATGTCATTAAAAGTGGATTCGCGGTAACTTACCTTAGGGCTTCATTAGCCTTGGCCAAATTACCATAACTTTTCCTTTTCTTCCCCCAATTGCGCCTTTTATTAGCCATAGTTTCTAAAAAAAAAGGAATATATTAAAGAATATATCAATCTATTGAAGTACCTAAAATATCCATTTTCTTTAAAATACGTACTCACCAAAATTTGTTTTGTTTAAAAAGTAGCAATCCGTCTCAGTCGCGTCAAAAAACTTAGATTTAAAATACAATTTTACGTAGCGCGCGGTGACGGGAGCGACACAGGTCCTACCTCTGAAAGGCCTCGGCCGGCACTGACACAAAACAATATGGCACTGAGCGCTAGTGCGACGATTCTGCGCCGATTATATAGTAATACCTACTAAATAAATCATAGTAAAATAGAAAAACAAGTTATAAAAACAAAAAATACTACGTTTTAAACATAAATGTCTTTTCTAGGTAAAAAAAAATTAAGAATACCTTTTATTTCATCCTAAACTATACTCCAAACTGGAATTCAAGACCAAAAAATCTACGACAGATACGTCACTGTCAAATCTGTTAATGTCACTTTTGTCATTTTCAAGTGACGTTTTAAGGTTTCGCCAACCTTTTTGGCATTATTTTTCTTATTAAGCAGACTAAACTGTCAAGTTTCCATACATTGTTAAAATGTTGTGGGTAGATACCAAATGTTATTAACGCCTGAAGTGTTACAAGCGCAATTTACCATCTTTGAAAACTAAAATTACGGATGGTTAAGTTTTTGTGGCAAAAATATTATGATATTACTAGCGGCCGCCCGCGACTTCGTAGGCGTGGAGTTAATTATTGACACTTACCGTCATATTTTGGACAATCCACACAATATATTTTTATAAATTGTAGCCTATGTTTATTCTGATGTATAAGCTATATTGTGGTAAAGTTTCATTCAAATCCATTTAGTAGTTTTTACGTGAAAGAGTAACAAACCCATACATCCATACAAACTTTCGCCTTTATAATAGTAGTAGGATTGAAGAAAATAAAACTGATTGTGGCAAAAATATGATATTTTTGAACAAAATAAAACATTACACAGACAGACTTAGATCCAAGTAAATTGGATTTTTCAAGATGCAATACAATATTTCTAACACGCGACAAGTAACAATAATGTTAATTATTGCTAAAACGGCCACTTTTAGCAATAATTGACATTATTGTTACTTGTCGCGTGTTTTATAAATTGTATTGCATCTTGAAAAATTCAATTTACTTTTATCTACATCTGTAATGTTTTGTTTTCTTAAAAAATATCGTATTTTCGCAACAATCAGTGTAAGTAAATAAGGTTGGCGGCGCTAGTTTCATTCGTATAGCCCCTTAAGATTTTTTAAATTTGCCGCGTTTCTTTGTAGTTTTGTTGGTCAGTGGGCTTACCATGAGTTTGAAATACTATCCTCGCTATCGAAAACTATTGTTTTGTCTCTTTCATTGTGATGCATTTGAAAGAGACAGAGCAATAGTTTACGTTATGTCAGTTTTCGATGTCAACCCATGGTAGCGCTACAGACTCTAATCAAAGTGTTTTATTTTACAAAAAATTAAATAATAATTTTATTTACCTTGCCTTATTCGCCTCCACCATTAAACGAACTCTTTCTTGATATGCCTTTTTTCTTTGTGTCTTATTATATTTGTATTTTTTGTGGTTCCCCATTATTGCTAAAACGACCTGGGTGCACGCTAAACAATGTCTGGCACGCAGAGAGATGTAATAAGAGAGATATTTAGATAAATAACAATTAATCAATTTTTGTGCGTAAGTATTAGTGACAGTTCGAGCGAGAAGTCGAGACGCGCAGCGCATGTCCTCCTTCGAAGCGGGCTCTCGCCAGACTGCTCGCACCACAGATCCGGTATTCCGGTCTGACTCGAGCGCGGGGATAATCTGTATTTTATCCTTGGTTACACAGACATAAGGTCGAAAACGCATAGTCCATA
This sequence comes from Cnaphalocrocis medinalis, assembly GCA_014851415.1. Lineage (NCBI taxonomy): Eukaryota > Metazoa > Arthropoda > Insecta > Lepidoptera > Crambidae > Cnaphalocrocis > Cnaphalocrocis medinalis. The sequence continues at coordinate 2,368,643 of CM026303.1, forward strand.
GAGAGTTGAGATCGCTTGGAAATGGGCAAGATTTTAAAATATTAATAAATAAAATAGTTATTAAAATAAGCAGCTATACATTTATAAGTCTTGATGTTAATAATATGTTTGAGTAATTTTAAGACATAAGAATAAAACATTTCGTTGTAATTTTCATATTAAGTAATTTTTTAAGAGGCGTCTTCTTAAGGAAATATGATCGAGCCAAAATTGTCTAATTTCTTTTTTGGGCTAAGGTTTCAAAGATAAGGGCGTAAAGTTATTTATGTCAAAATTTCAGGTTCATTGGTCTTATCATACTCCTACAATTTTCGATGCAAGTTGATGTAAGTAGGTATATTTTACTTGTGTCGCCTTAAGGGGCTACAATGACTAAACTAGCGCCAACCAAATTACACTGATTGTGGCGAAAATATGATAATTTTAAGAAAGTAAAACATTACAAACTTAGATGCAAGTAAATTGGATTTTTCAAGATGCAATACAATATTTTCAACACGCGACAAGTAACAATAATGCTGATTATTGTTAAAAGTGGCCGTTTTTAGCAATAATTGCTGTGCACGGCTTCTTCCCTTATCAATAAATCGGTTATTAAAATCATCATAAAAGAAAAATGTGAGTTGATTATGACCAGCTATGTCATAAAAGCGGATTCGCGGTAACTTACCTTAGGGCTTCATGAGCCTTGGCCATATTACCATAACTTTTCCTTTTCTTCCCCGAATAGCGCCTTTTATTAGCCATAATTTCTAAAAAAAAAAGGAATATATAAAGAATATATATCAATCTATTGAAGTTACTAGAATTCCATTACTATAAAATATTACTTTAAAAGACGTACCTACTCACCAAAATTTAGTTTTGTTAAAAAGTATCAATCCGTCTCAGTCGCGTCAAAAACTGTAATTTAAAATACAATTTTACGTAGCACGCGGTGACGGGATGGGAGCGACACAGGTCCTACCTCTGAAAGGCCTCGGCCGGCACTGAGCGAGCGCTAGTGCGATTCTGTCTGCGCCTAAATAAAAGTGGCCGTTTTTAGCAATAATTGACATTATTGTTACTTGTCGCGTGTTAGAAATATTGTATTGCATCTTGAAAAATCCAATTTACTTGGATCTAACTCTGTACTTAAAGTTTTATTTCTTCAATAATATCATATTTGGCCACAATCAGGGCTAGTTTTTCAATCGTCTGATAAACAGTTAACAGACCGATAAAAATTAAGTCCAATTTATAATACTGGCCTCTATGTTTATACAATTATAGTAGATGTAAGACAACTTTAATTCGCCGGGTACCTCTTTATTGGTCTGTAAATTTTATCAGACAATGGAAAAATCGGCCCGTGTAATAGGTTGGCGGCGCTAGTTTCATTCGTATAGATAGCCCTTTAATAATATATTGAGTAATTTTAAGACCTATGATTAGACATTTCGTTGTAATTTTTAAGAGGCAAATTGTCCAATTTCTTTTTTGGGCTAAGGTTTCAACGATAATGGCATAAAGTTATTTATGTCAAAAATTTCAGGTTCAGTGGCCTTACCATACTACTACAACTTTCAATGTAAGTTGATGTAGGTATATATCCGTATGACGCCTTAAGGGGCTACAATGTCGAAACTACGCCAACTAATTAACACTGATTGTGGCGACAAATTATGATATTTTTAAGAAAGTAAAACATTACAAACTTAGATGCAAGTAAATTGGATTTTTCAAGATGCAAAACAATATTTTCAACACGCGACAAGTAACAATAATGTAAATTAATGTTAAAAGTGGCCGTTTTAGCAATAATGAACTGTATTGTTCCTTGTCACGTACAAATTACATTGTTTTTTATCTCGAAAAATTTAATTTACAAGTATCTAAGTTTGTAATGGCTTACTTTCTTATTGTCGCCACAATCAGTGTAAATTGGTTGGTGGCACTAGTTTCGTCGACATAGGATCCTTTGTCTAAGTGCAATACAATATTTTGAACACGCGACAAGTAACAATAATGCTGATTATTGTTAAAAGTGGCCGTTTTTAGCAATAATTGCTGTGCACGGCTTCTTCCCTTATCAATAAATCGGTTATTAAAATCATCATAAAGAAAAATGTGAATTGATTATTGACCTATGTCATTAAGTGGATTCGCGGTAACTTTACCTTAGGGGCTTCATGAGCTTTGGCCATATTACCATAACTTTTCCTTTTCTTCTTCCCCGAATAGCGCCTTTTATTAGCCATAATTTCTAAAAAAACGAATATATTAGAATAATAGCAATCTATTGAAATTACTAGAATTCCCATTACTTAAAAGACGTACTCACCTAAATTTAGTTTTGTTAAAACAAAAAGTATCAATCCGTCTCAGTCGCGTCAAAAACTTTAATTTAAAATACAATTTTACTAGCGCGCGGTGGCGGAGCGACACAGGTCCACCTCTGAAAGGCCTTCGGCCGGCACTGAGCGAGCGCTAGTGCGATTCTGTCATGCGCCTAAATAAAAGTGGCCGTTTTTAGCAATAATTGACATTATTGTTACTTGTCGCATGTTAGAAATATTGTATTGCATCTTGAAAAATCCAATTTACTTGGATGGATCTATTTCTGTACTTAATGTTTTATTTTCTTCAATATATCATATTTTGGCCACAATCAGGGCTGATTTTTCAATCGTCTGATAACAGTTAACAGACCGATAAAATGTAATCCAATTTATAATAACTGTCACTCTATGTTATACAATTATAGTAAGATGTAAGACAACTTTAATTCGCCGGGTAACTCTTTATTGGTCTGTTAAATTTTATCAGACAATGGAAAAATCGGCCCTTAGTGTAAATAGGTTGGCGGCGCTAGTTTCATTCGTATAGATAGCCCTTTAATAATATATTTGAGTAAATTTAAGACCTATGATTAAGACATTTCTTTGTCATTTTTAAGAGGCAAAATTGTCCAATTTCTTTTTTGGGCTAAGGTTTCAAAGATAAAGGCATAAAGTTATTTATGTCAAAATTTCAGGTTCATTGGTCTTATCATACTCCAACAACTTTCAATGTAAGTTGATGTAGGTATATAAATTCCGTATGACGCCTTAAGGGGCTACAATGTCGAAACTACGCCAACTAATTAACACTGATTGTTGCGACAAATTATGATATTTTTAATAAGTCAAACATTACAAACTTAACAAAAGTAAATTGGATTTTTCAAGATGCAATACAATATTTCTGGTAGGTATTTCTCCTGAGACTAGGTTTCCGAAAATAGTTTTTTTACAGAACTCCAAATTCGAATAAATAAATATTTAAAATTCTGAAAAAAAAATTTTTTCAATCGTGTTTTTCTTAAGTGTTTAGTTTAAAAAAAAAAGATTTACTATAGTATTTGATCCTCAATAGGGTAGAACAATAATGTTCTGATACTAGTTTTAAGTTTATATTCGCTGAAATAATAATCCTGAAAAATTAAAACATTCATGCGGCGCCCGGATAGTGTTTTTATTTAATTAAAAGTTTTAACTGACTGTCCAATAATGAATGTCTGTCAGGCTGACATTGACAGCTGACAGTGTCAACTGTCAATGTCATTCACCTTCGGATACATTTTGTTGTCATCTGTCATTAAAATGTGACATTTGACATTTAATGATCGATGTTGCAATGCAGAAAAGTTTTTGGTCTGCTGTTTTATCAACATTAACTATTCAAATGTTTTTTAGCAAATGTTTGGAGTTTTAAAAAAAAAATGTTTGTACACGGAAATGTTCCTTACTTTATGCTCTTTCTGAAAATGTAGTTTCCTGATTGTAGGCCACGGGTTGCCCATAGGGCCCCAGCTTCCATACAAAAAGAGAACATCGCCTTTGTTGGCGCGCTAGTTTCGTCGATAAAGCCCCTTAGAAACACTAAAGTGGCAATACGACCTTGAAACGTCGTCGTAGACGGAACTTCGCATGCGCGTGATTAACATGACACGTCATGACGCAGGACAAAATGCCCAGAAACACGCGCCGTGTGACGAGGTATGATTCACCTCTCGTTACGAATAATAATATTAATATTTCACTACATCACATACATTGGTCTGACTCTGAGATAGGTAGCTCAAGCACCTGTGTTACAGATATCAGAACCAACAGTGGGATTACAAATTTAAACATATAATACTTTTCTTTTGTAAATACATACTCATATCAGAGAAAACACCCAGACCATACAAACAGACATGTTCATGCACACTAATGTTTGTACTGTGCGGGATCGACCCGCAACCCTTGGCCCAGACGCAGCATTCACTACCACTGAACCAACCGGGTCGTCAATCGAATCATTTATCTATTCTACAAGTAGCTAATACGATTTACACTGAATAAGTTATAGAAGCTTTTGACTCACTATAATTCTTAAAACTATTGTTTTACGTCGTAAGACCCAAAAGCTTCAAGGCAAAAACAATTGATTTTCTATTGTGTCTGCTGTCTGGGCCTTACGACGTTTAAAGATAATGAAATCCTACTACTATTATAAAGGCGAAGGTTTGTAATAGAGATGCGCCGAATATTCGGTTGGTATTCGGTATTCGGCATATTCGGCACTTTTTTCACTATTCGTATTCGGCCGAATTATTCGGTTTTAGTGCCGAATATATTCGGTTTGAGTATTTCTATTTTCCTGGCAATATGACGTGGAATTTAAAAGGACAAGTGTGTGTTTTTAAAGCAATTAAACATGAAATCAACATGTATTCTGAAATCTAAAGTCCACATATTTATTTCCTGCCCTATAGTATGTAGCTAACATTAACTTTAAAAAAAATATATTTATTTTTAAGCCAGATCAATCAATATTAATTTTACTATTTTTTTATACTTAAAAATATCGGGACATTTTTTAAACAATAATTATAAAGCTTTGTATTCAAACTCTGATCAAAATTTTAAATTTTTAATAAAAACGTATGTGGCAAATTATTATAAACTAGCGGCCGCCCGCGACTTCGTACGCGTGGAGTTAATTATTGACACTTACCGTCATATTTTGGACAATCCACACAATATATTTTTATAAATTGTAGCCTATGTGTTATTCTGATGTATAAGCTATATTGTGGTAAAGTTTCATTAAAATCCATTCAGTAGTTTTTACGTGAAAGAGTAACAAAGATCCATACATCCATACAAACTTTCGCCTTTATAATAGTAGTAGGATAAAAATATGATTCAACAATAAATAATTTTATAATAAGTTATTTAATGATATTATTATTATTAAAAGCCTGTCGTGTCCCACTGCTGGGCAAAGGCCACCCTACCCCTCTTCCACATTTCACGATCCTGATTAATAATTTAATGATAAATTATTTTATTTTTGTTAGGTACTTTTTGATATTCTTTGCAATTTATACTTAAGTAGGTGCTCTTAAAAATCATCGAAGAGTCCAGGTGGTACTCGACCTTTCACATACCACCACCCACCGCATACCAAAACAGCCACCCGGTATGTGGAGGGTTGTGGGTTCGAGTCCCACTTGAACCCTGCGATGATTTTATTAAGTGTATTATTTACCTAATAGACACAGAGATACTTTAAGAAAATTTCTGACATGGAAGGAATAAACGCTTAAGTTATATCTCTGTACGAATTGACTTATTTTCGGTCCGTTTGAAATTCGCGGGCGATTTTGTTTCGGGCGAGTTTTCCCCTAACCACCCCCGTATCGTTAGGCTATCTAGTATACATAGAAGAGAGATCAGAAACAAGAAATGGTAACCGAATAATTCGGCCGACTATCCGTTTCGGTAAAGATTGAACCGAATATTATTCGGTATTCGGTTATTCGGTGAAACCACTATTCGGCGCATCATAAGTATGGATGTATGGATGTTTGTAACTCTTTCACGTAAGAAACTACCGAATGGATTTGAATGAAACTTACCACAATATAGCTTATACATCAGAATAATACATAGGCTACAAATTTATAAAAATATATTGTTGTGAATTGTAACAAAATATGACGGTAAGTTGTCAATAATTAACTCCACGCGTACGGAGTCGCGGGCGGCCGCTAGTTTAAAATATACCATGGGCGTACCCAGAGAG